>JAJIBD010015035.1:0-33325 GCA_021461705.1 Cryptotis parvus
GTTGGATCTCAAAATAATTAGACCAGAGAGAAATGCTGTTTGCCTCCAAGCAAGCAAGCATGGCTCTCTAATAAGTCCTAAAGGCTAATATACAAAACAACTATGAAGTAAAGAAGAGAATCTTGTGAAGGCTTGGAGAAATATATATCTGGCTGTAGAATATCCATTGGTACAGATACATGCCCTTCCTCCCACTCTACCCTGCAGGGGCCCTTCTAAGGCAGATCTTGGCTGGGCAATATTAACATTTCAATGGAACTAGGTGAGGTCCTGGGAGATGTTACCTGAGGGAATTGACCCTGCTTTCTGTTGTGTGGGCGGTCTGAATTGAAGAGCTGTGCCCTTTTTGTATTTTTTTGCTTTCTGCCTTTTCACCTTCTCCCTCTGCTTCCCTCTCAGTTCTCTTCCATGTTTGGCCTTAACACGTGGTAGTGGCCATCTTGTCCTAGGATTCTAAGCCTACATGTGGCCGGGGCCAGCCAGGAACCCAAAGAAGTCTGGGGTTTTCCTATTGTTGGATTGTATACCAGAACCTGTGAGAGTAAAATCCTTTTGGAACTTTGGTGGATTTTCATGTCTTTTCTGTCCGGTGGCCACCGATCCCCTGTGGCAGAAGGGGGATCCCCCTGACCCTGCTCCTGGTTTTGATGGGGCACCCAGCATATAATGACAGAGGAGGGGGGGCAGTAAGAAGGCTCCCATGGTATGGAAAGAGGCCTCCCAAAGTAGGGTTCCTAATTTTATTCAAAGACATTGGGTAATGCGTAGCCAGAGAAAGTTTAGTTGGAGACAGAGTTGGTGCATTTGCTATGCTCTGCGCTCCTTTAGGTAATGCACCTTCAGGTTGAGAATAACCACGAGAGAAGATGAAAGAGCAGCTGCTCAGGGAAGCAAAAGGCCATTAGACCCAGGGTCCTTGCTGCAGAGGTGACTACATAGAGCAGCCCATGAGGAAGTCCCAGCATCAGCAGGAGCAGAAGAGCCAGGAACTAGAGGAAGAGGAATCCAGGCCTGTCAAGCAAGCGGTTTCCATGGGAGAGCAGGGCCAGGCAAGCAGCTTAAGGTTGGATCGATTTGGAGGGCTCTATACCACAGGAATGGTCTCTAGTCTCCTGTTTCCTGACCCAGGGATGATTGAGGGTGGAAGAATATTACCTCCTGGGGTACGGGCCAAGTGATTCAGGATGGTTCTAGCTGAGATTCCCTTTGTATATCAAGATCATATTCGAGATAGTAAAATGGATAGGTGCTTGCCTTGCACATGTCTGACTGGGTTCTATCCCTCCCACTCCCTATGGTCTCCCTAAATCCCACCAGGAGTGATCCCTGAGTGCAAAGCCAGAGCCCCAAGCACTGCAGTTGTGGCGCCCAAATGAAATAAAATAAAATAAACAAAAAGAAATAAAATAAAAGCATGCCTCCAGCCGAACCTGGAAATCTGTAAGAATTCACTAAGCTCAAGAGGGTAGTCTTCGGGGCCGGAGCGATAGCCCAGCCGGTAGGGCGTTTGTCTTTGCACGCGGCCTGCCTCTGCAGGCCTGGGTTCGATCTCCGGCATCCCATATGGTCCTCCGAGCACCGCCAGGAGTAATTCCTGAGTGCAGAGCCAGGAGTAACTCCTGAGCATTGCCGAGTGTGACCCAAAAAAGGCAAAAAAAAAAAAAAAAAAAGAGGGTAGTCTTCCCCCAACCAGAGATATTTCTAATATGTCAAACATTCACAACATACAGAAAACAAAATATATCAACCATATCGCCTGATTAGTACAATTTTCTCATTCATCCAAGGAAGCTTAGATGTCACGGTTCCACAGTAAAGCCCCCACCTTTGAGAGGATATATGCAAAGTAACCTCTACAATCTAACCCTAATTATAACCCTCTTCCCTCCACTCTCCAATAACCTGATTTTACCTCTTGAATTTTGCCGCTCTGCTAGCGGCCCACCTTTTATTACCATGTTAGAAGCCATAGATTTGGGCCTTCTTTCTTCTCCCTCTCCCAGTTTGGCCTTTAGAGAGACAAATGCAGCGTTCAAATCAAAGCCAGAGCCTAAGGCCCCCTCTCCTTCCTGCCCTCCTTTGATAAGGAGGACAAAGGCATGACAAAATGCCTTTAAGACCAAGTTTTTCAGCCCCTACCTTCCAAGGTTCTAGCAGCCACACCAAAACAATCTCTTGGAAGGAACAGCTGGGACTTGGTTACTTCTCATTCCCGAGGCTTCCTAGAGAATGAAAGCCAACCTTCTCATCCAATCCTTCTCATCTGATGTCTCATCAGACAGCCAGGCTGGTGGGTCCGAATTTCCAGGCTTATCCCCAGTTCCCCCAGTGCCCTCCCTACACATGATCCCTGGGTCCTCTCAGCAGGAAGCGAGGACAGCTCTCCAACGAGGGCAGCCTAGACTTGAGCCCAAAACCCTGGCTCCATCATCTGTTTGCTGGTGACTTTGATCAAGCCACTGATATTCTTGGTGTTGCATCAATAGCCCCAACAATCGGGTGAGAATCGAGCTGCACTGGCCACACGGGGTTAGAATTCAGTTCATTTTAAAGCACATAAAGAACTCGGTCAGACTAACCCAAGAGAGTGGGAGCTTGGGAAATCGGAGTGGTCACGTGTTCACATTGCACACTGCTTCCTTTCCTCGGCTCGAAGCCGCGCTCAAGCCCAGCTCAGATGCCATTTTCTGTTTGCTTTATTCCTGCTGCCTGCAGACTTGTCTTCTGAAGCAAAATAATATCAATAATAATATTAATAATAACATTTGGTGTTGGGAAAGGTGCACAGGTGAAGAGATGGATGCTGCAACACTGTATAACTGAAACCCAATCTTGAACTACTTTGTAATTGTATATCTCATGGTGCTATAATACAAAGTTTTAATTAAAAATATTAATAATAATAATAAAATAAATGTTATGGAATACCTTAAAAAAGAAAAAAAGAAACCACTGATGGTACCAGTGACAGGAGCTTCCAAGTTTGGCTTGGGTGGAGATCCCAGAGGAGAGAACGCTCAACTTTGTACTTAAAAGGCAGGTTTTTGAGCCTCTGAGCTGTCTATGGCCTGGTTTTCCTCCTTCTCTACCTCCCCTCCTCCTCCTCCTCCTCCTCCTCCTCCTCCTTCTCCTCCTCCCTCCTCCTCCTTCTCCTCCTCCTCCTCCTCCTTCTCCTCCTCCTTCTCCTCCCTCCCCTCTCCTCCTCTCCTTCTCCTTCTTCTTTCCTCCTCCTTCTTCTTCTCCTTCTCTTTCTTCTTCTCTACCTTGCTCTGCACCTCCCACACAGCATATATTCAGTGACTGTTTGAAAGAATATATAGATTTTACAGACATGTGAACAACAGTGTTTGTGGGTAACATTCAAATCGAGAGTCATCCGCCCAGTCATTGCAAGGTGCTGATCAGTTTGCCTCTGCATTGTGTTCTCTAACGCTCACATTTCCATTATTCTTACAAGCCTATTTTTGAAGGAAAAAAAAATATCATTTTCAGAGCTCACTAGCATGGTCCTTCCTTCTTGCTTGTCAGCTTTTATCCAGATCTAATTGTTAGTTGTGTTTGTTATCAATGCTTCCCAGATTCTCCATTACCTCTCCAGCTTGGGTTTCTGTTTACCAGCCAAGGCTAAACCCTGACCATTCAGCTCTCCTTCCTTATTAATTTCTGCACCCATTGAATCAGGAAGGAGACTGTCCAATAAGACCTACCACCATTTTTTTCTCTTGTGGTTCAGTTGCTACCGAGACAGTGCTTAAGTAATTATAAGTCTCCAATAACTAGTAATCTGGGTATCTCATACCATTGCCTAATAAGCTTGGATTTTTTCCCCTAAGACAATGGCAGGCAGCCTGTGGGGTTTCCGTTTTTATTTTATAAGTTGCAGTCATAGGTGTTCTTATCAGTACTTGTCAAACTATCATAGTGGCATTCCTGAAGAGTTCATTAGCATGTGGACTCCTAGTCCTGCTGCTGCTCAGGATTTGTGTTTAGTACCTAGGCAGCATCTATGGATCTGTTGTTTAAAAGACTCATTTCCTAAAGCTTTCATGACAAGTGACCACCATAGAAATTACTCACTGTACTGGACACCAGAAGGTAGAAATCAGGATGTTGGTAGAGTCTTGTTGCCTCTAATCATTCCATGGAGAATTCACCCCTGTCTCTTTGAAATATTGCTGGCTGGGCATATATCACACCACTCTCTGCTTCTTCCTTAACCAAGCTTCTTTGTCTGTATATGTGTGTCTGGTGTGTGTGTCTGTGCATGTGTGTGTGTGAGAGAGAGAGAGAGGAAACAGAGACAGAGAGAGAGACAGAGAGAGAGAATCAAATTGCCTTTCTCTTATAAAGGATTTAGCACCCACTCCCAATGCAGTAGGATTTCATTTCAAGATCCTTCATTTAATCTGCAAAGTCCAAAGTGAGGAAGCTGGAAAATTCTGATTTCTGGGGTTCTGGGATTAATTAATAGGGGAAAATGCCACCTTACATTCTAGGTCAGATTTAGATCTGGGGTCTATGTCAAGTTTAATTTTAATATATGTTTTCATTAAATCTATAAGTTCTACTCAAAGATATTAGAATGGTTAAAAAATCAAAGGAGAGAGTGTTCTACCCTGATTGAGCACATCTTGCACCCCACATTGTTTTGGAGGCAGAGGGGGTTGGTTCCTTCCCTCTGCTACACATTGCCTGCTCTCTGTCTTTTCCATATCTCCTCCTGAAAGTCTGGCCTTTTCCTTTCCAGCCACCAGAATAAGATGATGGCAGTAAAAGCAAAGTTCTAAGCACAGACCTTATCTCTTGATCCAAACCTATTGCTTGAAATATACATGTTACATGAATGAATGAAGGAATGAATGAGTGAATGAACAAGCACACAAGAGGATAGAAGTGTTTCCTTTCTTTGAATTCATTCAGGAGTTTTGTACACTGAACCTTAAAAATATCAACCTTTCCTCTTGATAATCCTTATCCAGGTTTTTTCTCCTCATAAATCTTATCAGCATAAAGTTATAATTGAGATAAGACTCCTCTTTCTCTTCCTGTGGGTTACTCACCTTCCTCATCCGTTTCAAACCAAAGAAGTCTTTGAAACCAAGAATCGGCAATAATACCTGCCTTTTCTGCAAAAGTATGGGCTTCTTTATTTCATGGCTACAACTCTTGTCCACACACACTTGTCTCCTTTTACCATCTGTTTATTTCCTGGACACCTAATCCTCCAACTCTCAGTTACAAATCCTTCTGCTGGTGCGCCTTCCCTAGACAAGACAACTTTACTTTTGTCTTGTCTAGGGAAGGCGCTTCCCAATCACTTCTCCTCTGCAACAGGCCCAGGTCCTAGGCTCTCTTCGGGGCTATGACACGCCTTTTAGAATCAGGATTTTATTAGGAAACTCAGCCTCTGTGCTCTAATTCTAGTCTCCAGTATTATCAAACCTCGAAGCAAAAACAGGCCCTAACTCCCTCTAAACTGGGGTCCATGCCTCTTATTCTCCCATCCTGCTGGTCATTCTCCCCTCCATGAACCCACTCTGTGCAGCACCATGAGTGACTCTCACGAATAAAGTGTCCTTGGAGCCAAAGGCCTGATCCAAAATGGGATGTGTCATGTGATCAGTATCTAAGGGGTTAGGAGCCATTATCTTTGGGCGAGGAGGCGAGGGACAAGGATACTGGGAAATGTTTAGTAACTGGCTTTTCCTCCCAAAGGATGCCAATATATGTAGCATTGACCTTTCCCTGATAGCAATAATCCTGTCTTTACCAATGTTGAGCTACTAATATGATGCTACTTAATACAGAGTTGGGAGAAGCTGTATCGAGTGTGAATCTCACTTGATGTGAGATTTCGGCTAGACAGATACAAAAGATGTGAATAGCCTCTAGAACTAGACTTCACTCTACACTCTAGCGAAATGTAGCGGGATATTTAGGAAGTAGTGAATTCTGAATATCTGCTATCCCTGTGTTCTGAATGAGATTTGTGGTACCGCATTTGCAAATACATTTAAAAGTCCCAACAGCTTCAGTCACTTGATAATATAGAACTAGATGACTTTAGATATTCGACTGTCCACCCTCCTTGAACTCTGCTCTAACTTGTAACTATTCAGCTTTGCGCCAGATATTTATCGAGTTCACTCTCAGGTTCTTCTTTTCCTTTGGAAACTGGGTGACTCCCAGTCTGTGCTCAGAACACCTGGGGCAACTCCCAGTGATTCTCATTCAATCTAACCAAGAGGTTCCACGTGAGGGCCTGAGAATGGAGTGTTGAAGCCCTGCTGTGCCGAGGGTTACCTTGGCGGTGCTTAAGAATCTCCAGAGCCACACTGAGCGTTTCTTATGGGGTTGTGTGGTGTTAAAGGATCAGATTAGGGATTGCCACATACAAGGCAAACAAACCCCTTTACACTGTACTATTTCTCTGGCCCCCTCTTTGTTCTCTTTTTTCACCCCTTCTATTGAGGAATAATGGACATGTTAAGAACTACACATGAAGATATATAATCTGATATTTCCATCCCCAAAAAAAAACCATTGCCCATCAAGATAAAGAATGACACTACTACTCCCAAACGTCCTGGTGCCCCTGTGAGACACCCCTTCTCCTACTGTTTACTGTCGCCCTTTATTTCACATTAATCAGCTTTCTGTCACAATCCACTGATTTGCATTTTCTAGCGTATTTTCCTTGATTTTTACTATATGTGTTTTCCTCGGCTTTCACTATAATTTTTTCCCTTTAGAAGTTTATATCATGTTTTTTTTAATTCTGTCTGAGTTTCACAAGCAGCTTGTAAATTCCTGACAATATGATCACCTTCACTTGCAAACCACCAAGAGCGAAGTTTCAGCCCAATGTGAGGGATGATGCATGAATAGCTCAGGATGTGTGAGGAGATTCTTAGCATGAGATGCCCTAGCTCTTAGTAGGATGCTGGTTAAATGGAGATTTTCACCTGGTCGAAATGTATTGCAGACCTGCCCCTTGAGGTGTTGCAGGTGTGGCTGTGGTTCTTGGCTTCGTTGGCAGGTGGCAGACAGGAGATAGGCTTGTCTATACCCCCAGGGCTCTGCCCTGTGGGCCCTGGATGGTGGATGGTCTGACATAGGGAAAATTTGGGCCCCCTGGGATGAACCCAGAGCCATGGCAGAGCCTGGCAAGCTACCCATGGTGTATTCGATATGCCAAAAACAATAACAATAGAGATGAACTGGACAAGGGACAGACCAGATGCACAGCTGTGCTGGCGCGACCCACGTGGAACAGCCCATGGAGTCTCTGAGGAATAGTCCTCTCAGCTAGTCCTGGCCAAGAGCAAGGTAGCTCCTAGGGTAAAGCAGTCATGTGGGGGGAAGCCAAGTTAGCCGGAATTGGAGCAGGGATTTGGGCTCCTCCCTCTCCATGCCGGTGGGCGTAGCTATGGGCTCGCACCCTTTGCAACCAGATGAATCAGACAAGGGGCAGACCAGATGCACAGCTGTGACAGCAGCTGCGCAAGAGGCTTAGATAACAAAGTAGGCCAGGACTAGGTCCTTCCCAGGATCTTTCACATCTGTGACCAATAATGGTCATTGTAGTAATAAACTAGGGAGGTTGATGGGGAATGAGGGAACTATAATGTCACACTAGAACTCACTACTGAATATACATATAGATAATTGCATCATAAACCGTAAGGCAAGTCACAAGGTGTAGGAGAAGAGAGAAATACAAGAGAGAAATAGAGATAGAGAGAAAAATGAGAGACTCAGACATGCAGGGGAGAGCTGCCATCCGGCTCTCCCTAGCTCAGCTGACCATGAGGCTCCCAGGAGGCAAGATGGCAAGATGGGATTCGATATGCCAAAAACAATAACCTCTGTAGGACCACGGAAGCAGCGGATGAGACTCACTCACCATAATAGCCTCCATTTTCGTGGTCCGGACCCGGTACATCAAACTAGTGGAACCAATCATGTTCTAGAATATATTACAATCTACAATGTGTAAGAAAGAGAAGCGAGGAGAAAGACAGAGAGAGAGAGAGAGAGAGAGAGAGAGAGAGAGAGAGAAAGGAGATAAAGAAGCTGCCATGGAGGCAGGCTGGGGGAAGGGGGAGTGAGGTGGGGCCATTGGTGATGGGAGATGGGCAGGAGTAGAGGGATGGGTGTTGGAGTACTGTAGAACGAAAAATTCAAACATGAACATCTTGCAATTGTATAGCTAATGGTAGTATAATAAAATATAAAAAAAAAGGGGGCGGAGCAATGGTTCAGCAGGTAGGGCGTTTGCCTTGCATGCGGCCGGCCCATGCTGGCTCAGGTTCTATCGCCGGCATCCCATATGGTCCCCTGAGCACTGCCAGGAGTGATTCCTGAGTGCAGAGCCAGGAGAAACCCCTGAGCATTGCCAGGTGTGACCCAAAAAAGCCAAAAAAAAAAAAAAAAAAGAAAAGTATTACAGAAAACAGTGACAATACTCAGCATGTTCTGAATATAGGTCATACTTCAGTAAGAATGCACTCCCTCAAAGTGCTCAGATTTTTTTAATTAATATTTTATTGTACCACCAGATTTTTAGAAGATGTTGGGTCACTTTCCTTCCCTGTTTACAATCTTTCTCAGGCTTTCAACAGCATTTTTGGTTAAACTCTGATCTGCTTACATCAAACTCTGCCTTGCAAATTCTGGACTCTGGTGATATTTCCAACATCACACATACCTCGGAATTGTCCCTAGGCTTTGTGCGTGCTGTCCACTCCATAAGTCTCTCAGAGCCCGAGAATCCCTTCTGTATTGCCTCTCTTGGTTGTGGCCTTCTTAAGTGGGTTTCTCCTTGCTGCCCTTTCTAAAGCTGTGCCATAGATTTTTCTCAAACCTCTTTCTTTCCAAATATGTAACCATTTATGACCTGTGCTCCACTGTCATGCCAGATCCATAGACCAGGTATTCCATGTCTCTTGTTCATTGGTGTGGCCTGTTCAGTTTCTCTTTTGGCCTCCTTGGGACCTCGCGGGAACCGGTGGCCCAGGGAAGGGTCTTCCTATTGCTCAGGAAGGAAAGAGGCAGAAAAGTCTCCTTCATGAGCTGATGGTGAAGCCCTTGAGCACCCAGTTTCAGGGTATCTGAATGGTCCTTAGCCACCTTCACAGGTTCAGGCTAGGGGACAGAAGACTCAAGCTCCGAACACACAGAGACATGGAAAGGGCATCTGACTTCATGTCACTGCCCCCTTCAGCGGCTTTGGACACAAAAAGCAAATATCTCTTAAAACAGGGTGCTAATTAGATTTTATAGGGCTCTTGTGAGGGAGGAAAGAAATAATGCATGGAAAAGCCCTCAGCGTTGATTACAAACTGTCCCAATGGGAGCAGCCAGCCAAAGGGGTCTGGCAAGAGGAGGCTTCTTCTCTCGCCACTCCACTCAGGTCCTTCTCATGGCGCTGTTGTTGCCTGATGCACTGAGTGTCCTGGCAGAGGGTTGACATTCACAGGCCTGAACGGTCTAAGAAAAGAGTTGGTACCACAGCACTGTGCTAACACATCAAGCTTCCGCCACTGAATGTCTAATGAATTCGTTCCTGTAGGCACTCTGAACAGAGTGAGAAAATGAAGGCGCAGATTGGATGAGGAGCCATCTATGACAGTTATGAGGCATCAATAATGCCCCCACTTTCCCAAAGAACAGGGACCTTTCTACAGTCAAAAATACAGCGAGATGTCACTTGACACACTTACATAGTGGTGCTGTCCTTTTTAAGAACAACCTTGTCTAATTATAGGTGTTTCATTTCCTATTAAAACATAGTCACACAGGGCCAGAGAGAGATAGCTCAGAGGCCTGGAGGGCACGTTTAGCATGTGGCAGCCCTGGGCTTGTGTTTCAGCACTACATGGTCTGAGCACAGGGCTGACTGGGGCCCAGGGGTGATGGTCCTTGGGTAGCTCAGGTTGAGAGTCACTAGGGGTGGCCCTGGGCCCCTCTTATCACCAAATGTAAGGAAGCATCCTCCAATTAAAAACAAACAAACAGACAAGAAACCTTAGCCACACTTATAATTGGATTGAACACACTTAAAACAACATGCTGATTGAACATAGGTAAAGGGATATATATGATAACCCCTTAATATATATTTTTAAGCTATAATATATGAGAAGAGAGAGAGAGAGGATATAGAAGAAGAAAAGTGCCTCCACAGAGAGATAGAGGTAGGCTGGGGGAAGGGAGGGAATCAGGCGACATTGGCGGGAAATGGGCACTGGTGGAGGGGTTGTTGCTGGAACACTGTATGACTGAAACTCAAACATGAATATTTTTGTAATTATACATCTCATGGTGGTATAATAAAACAATTAAAAATAAAATGACGTGCTGAGTAAAATTAGGGAGGAATAAAAGCACTGATACATTTTCTGTATGTACTTTGTCCTAAATACTGGTGGACAATGGTTTCACTATGACATCTGTATGAACTTACTCACATTAAGAACTAAGATTAATTTGTGAAAGAAAATATGTCAGGTAGGACTTCAGATGCTCTCACAGAGACCCTAACAGAGTCCAACAGATAATGTGTTAGACTTTCTTAATAGTTGCTACCAGAACCAGGGACGGGGATATTGGTTTTGACCGGGTATCTTGGACAGCAGCATTTGATCAGCACTTGAAGGCATCCCATGGTTAGGAGGTGAAGGAGAGAACATTCCAGAATGAGACCACAGCAGGAACTGAAGTGGGAATGCCGACGCTGTGTGGCCACCTGCAAGCAGGTCAGAGAGGGTTAGCCCAATCCAGGCCAAGAATCCCCATGTCCAGGGAACTGAAAAGACGATGCAGGAACTTTTTTGTTAAAAAATTTCTTTGTTTCTCAGAAAACCAACCATTAATTGCACATCTTATGGTTAACAGGTGACCCTGTCACCCCAAGATGCTTCTGTTTCTGAATCCAAGATGGCTATCCCCTCTCTGATGTTATTGTGTTTGCATCCAACAACAAAACCAGGGAAAGACAAGGTGACTTTCTTTTCAAGGGAATGATCTAGAAGTGCCACACAGCATTTTTTGATCCCTAAATAGCAGTGATGTAAATAATTCAGAACTTTCTTTCTCTCTCACGAGCCAGTCTGAGTGTAAGCAATCCGATGACCTTCACACCGACAGGAGCCACTTTCCTTTTCATTATTCTACCAAAGGGGTAGAATACCAAAGGGGTCTCTCGCCACTCCACTCAGGTCCTTCTCATGGCGCTGTTGTTGCCTGATGCACTGAGTGTCCTGGCAGAGGGTTGACATTCACAGGCCTGAACGGTCTAAGAAAAGAGCTGGTACCACAGCACTGTGCTAACACATCAAGCTTCCGCCACTGAATGTCTAATGAATTCGTTCCTGTAGGCAAATTTGCCATCTTGTGCATGTGGAAAGGTAGCTTACCATTGCACAGACCCACAGGCCACATGTTCCCAGTCAGCAGAACTAGAGGAAAGCAGAAAAGGACAACTTTTCTTCTTCAGGGCATAATCTAGACCGGAACTTGGTCACATGGCGAAACTGGCTGTAAGGAGAGCCGGAAATGAATCAATGACTTCCTGTGTCAGACTGGCATCTGATGAATGACAAAGAGTTTTTGAAGGAAAGGTTTCTTCTGTGTTTTCAGGATTCAGCTCAAACGCTGAAGTTGTCTTTGATGCTTGGCTTTGTGGCCCCCATGCTATCCCAGTATTTGGGATTTTCTACTTAAAATTACTTTGCTTTGCTTTTTGTTGGCTTGATTATTTTCTGTCTCCTCCTACTAAGAGGAGTGCTCCCTGAGGAAGAAAGGCAGTCTTCCCTGCTCCTTACTCTACTGCTGGCATCCCGAACAGTGCCTGGCATCTAGGACTGTTGAGCATCACTGCCAACATGGATTCAATATTTGTTGAATGGGTGAATAAGGTAGAATAGATAAATGGTATTTTTATTTTTTAAATTTTTAAAAATTTTATTATACCACTGTGAGATATACAATTACAAAGATTGGGTTTCAGTCATACAGTGTTCCAAAACCCATCGCCTCCACCAGTGCCCATTTCCCCATTTCCCACCACCAATGGTCCTTTATTCCCTCCCCCAACCCCAGCCTATCTCTATAGCAGACACTTTACTTCTTCTTCTTCTTCTTCTCTCTCTCTCTCTCTCTCTCTCTCTCTCTCTCATTTTCCCTTCTTTAAACATTGTGGTTTGCCCTACATACATTTAAGGGTTGTCATGCATATCCCTTTGCCTACATCCAATGCTAATTCTAGTCAGGTGTTACCTAATTGTTGTTTTAAAAGATAAAATAATACAAAGAACAATTAAATGATATGATATCACATAATTATGAAAGCCAGAAATCTATACATTGAAAGATTTTTTTCTAAAAAATGCCTAAGTCATGGGACCAGAAAAATAGTCCAGCAGGTAGGGCGTTTGTCTTGCATGCGGCTGACCTGGGTTCAATCCCTGGCATCCCATATAGTCCCCTGAGCACCACCAGGAGTAATTCCTGAGTGCAGTGTCAAGAATAACCCCTGAGCATTGCTGGGTGTGGCCCAAAAAAGCAAAATAATCACTGTCACTGTATCACTATCTTTCCATTGTTCATTGATTTGCTCTAGCAGGCACCAGTAACATCTCCATATGTCCTGTCACAAGCAAGTGTAGCCCAAGGGCACCTGCTTGCTCCAGGGACAGGAAGAGCCTCAAACCATTCTTCAGGTCATGGAATTGAGGTCCATAATTGTTACTAGTTTTTGTCATAACAAATGAAACACGGGTAGCTTTCCAGGCTCTGCCGTAGGTGGTATAGTCTCAGCAGAAGGCTCTCATCTCGAGCATAAAATTTAGACACTTTTAAATGCCTAAATCAGGGACTGGAGAGACAGTAACAGGGATGAAAATGCTTGTCCGTGGCCAACCCTAGATTGATCTGGCATTGCATGGTCCCACCTACACCACTGGAAGCAATCCTCGCCCAAGAAACTAAATCTAGCCCCTGAACACCACTGAGTGTGATCCCAAAATAAACAAGCAAACAAAACCAACTCTATTTCATTATTAAAATGATACATGTTGGTTATAAAATGTTCAACATTATAAAAACTGCTCAAAAGTAAAGGTCACACTGAACCCCACCTTCAGAGTTAATTAACTACTGCCAACAATCTATTTGTAGATGATTATTTATCAGCTCTTTCTTCGAGAGCCCATATTTAGTTACTTTTATAGATGATCAACATTTTGTTATGCTCTTAGGTGCAAAAAGATTTATGATTGTTGTTGTGTTATGATAGTCACGATGCTCTGTTATTGATTTGTACATTCATTATTAATAAGTACTTAAAGCTTTCCCCCAGTTCATTCTATTTGCTTCCACTTTTCTGAAAGTTCAGTTTGATACATGAATTTGTCCCAAGAAAGTTCAGGACTTTAAGAAGTTAATTTTTTAAAAGCTCAACTTTCTTCTTCTTTTCCCTCATAACAACTAAAGTACAGTTTAAAGCCACCTGCTTTGTCCTGGCTAATCTTAAGTTCTGTAAGAATCTGAGATCTTGTAAATACTGCCTCTCTTATTTGAATCCTTTCCCCTACAGTTGAAAGGACTGCAAAAAATTGTAGCAGTAACTCAATTCCTAGGAGTTTGAATTCTCACTAGAATTCAAGTGAAGCTGTCAATTCACACTGACAAACTCACTGTGCAGTTTGCAGGAAGTTGAAAATCCTGATTTGATTTTCATGAGGCCACCATAATACTTCAGCGTTTGTATACTTTTTGAGCTTTGCCTCCAGAGATGTGGACACTTCAGAGTTGACATCTCTTGCTTCTTCTTTTTTTTTTTGCACCTAATTATTCACCTAAGAAAATAACTAGAAATGGTGTTGTAGCAACCAGTCGAGGGTACCTGTTACAGGTCAAGTACCTTGCAACATCCTTACTCTGATCTCATAGTTCCCCACACTAGTGTGGCATTTGCCCTCATGCAGCTGGGAGTATTGCAGCTCAGCAATCGTGGAGAGTTGCATGAATAGAATTATGTAGGTAGGCCAGTAGTAGTAAGAGGGAGCGTGGGGTGAGTCAGTTCCATTGAACTCCTACCTGTCTGCTTTTTCTTCTTCTGCCAGATCCTGACTTCTGGAAAAAAGCAAGACATTCTTTACTTTTACTGTTTTGAATCATGTTTCTTTTTTTTCCTCTCCCCTTGGAAGCTCTTTTCTAGTATTCAAAGAGGAAAAATTGTATGCGTAATTACAAAGATTCTACAAGTCTAAATAAATGAAAAGGTAGAGCCTGTTTAGCTTACACTTCAACAAACAAATACAATTTTCTTAAATAAACACTCCGAGAGGTTGATGGAATCAAACCTCATGTTATCTTGCTGCTGTAATTCCAGAATGTACCTTTGTGATATAACAAGGAAACTGATACCAATATTGTTCTTCATCTGTTTAAAATGTCCAACCAAGTTTTGTTCTTTAGATACAACATTGCTGCAGTAAAAATTATACCTAGTTGCAGAAGTGGGACCTGGGCTTAGAAAGACAAGATGATTTTGTGAATTTTATTTTCCAATAACCCACTCCTATTATGCATCTTTGGCAAAAGAATGTGTCCCTCTTGCTTGGAGATGTTTCTAATAATGTGAGCATACTTGCAATACAAGACATTTTAGCATCTTTGACTAAAAGGACCTAGGGAATGATTTAATGGGAAGGAATAAATTGTTTGGATGAAGCTTGCAGCTCAGAACAGATGGTGCAGGACATTATACTTGTAGAACTTTCTGCAAATTGAAGTTTTTCTCTAGACTTATTTACTCAACATGTGAGTGATAGAGTGCATGTGTATTTATAAAGAAGAAAAAATTTCACAAGTGATTTTAATATGCATGCTTGAATCAGAACCTCTGAGTTAGAGCTTGGTCTCACTGGAATGGTACTCTGAGTAGTAACCAAGAAAAAAAATTCCCTTAATATGCAACTTTTCATTAAAAAAGAGTTCTTAAAAATGTTCTTTTCTGCTCCTTTCCTCACTCTAGGAAAAACATAAGAATTAACAATAAAATTCACACAGGCCTATCTTCAAAGATGGGAAACCTGAATCATTTCTTTCTCAGGAGAAAGGCACCTTCATTATCTATTTTTGAAGAGCTAGTGTGGGTGGAGTTTAATAACTACTTGCACAATGAAAAATGATTTTTTTTCAGAAAAAGTGCAGTTTCACAAACAAAATTCATTGCTCCTCCCCTTTTTGCTATGCTCTTTTCTCCCCATCATATGTTGTCAAATAAATGGAAGGAAACTGCAAAAAAAACAAGGAATTCAAGGACTTTGTTTTGCATTCTGAGATACTGATCCTAAAGTGGGGAAGTGTTTTTTTTTTCTAGCCACATAGCTTTTCCTCAGAGTACAAATATGCAAGGCATAGAAAGACAGTCGACAGAATGAGAAAGAATATTCACCCAATACCCATCTGATAAGGGGTTAATATCCAGGATATATCAGGCACTGGTACAATTACATAAGAAAAAAACAGCCAACCCCATTAGAAAATGGGGAGAGGAGATGAACAGAAACTTTGACAAGGAAGAAATCCGAATGGCCAAAAGGCATATGAGAAAATGCTCATCATCACTAATCATCAGAGAGATGCAAATCAAAACAACAATGAGATATCACCTCACACCACAGAGAATGGCCCATATCCAAAAGGGTAAAAGCAACAAGTGCTGGCGTGGATGTGGGGAAAAGGGGACTCTCATACACTGTTGGTGGGAATGTCGACTTGTACAACCTTTCTGGAAAACAATATGGACATTCCTCCAAAGACTAGAAATTGAGCTCCCCCTTTGACCCAGCCATACCGCTCTTGGGAATATACCCTGGAAAGTCAAAAACACACAGCGGAAACACAATCTGCACTTTTTATTTTCATAGCAGCACTATTCACAATAGCCAGAACCTGGAAACAACCAGTATGCCCGAGAACTGATGACTGGATAAAGAAACTGTGGTATATCTACACAATGGAATACTATGCAGCTGTCAGAAAAATGAAGTTATGAAATTTTGCTATAAATGGATGGATATGGAAAGAATCATGTTGAGTGAAATTAGTCAGAAGGAAAGAGAGAGACATAGAATGACTGCATTTATTTGCATGACATAAATATACTAGGTGATCTTACCGAAAGTGGAAATTACCACAAGCGTGTGGGAGTCAGAGGTTAGTTTAGATAGAGAAGGGAACATGTGTGAATAAATGTCTAAAGTTCTGATGCTAACATAGAACTGAGCATTAAATACAGACAAAAAAATGCAAATGATGGCTTCTAAGTGTACGTGAGTGCAACCCACAATGTGTGGGAGAAGGAGGAGAGAGAGAGGGAGAGGAGAGGAGATAAAGAACCTGCCATTTAGGCAGGATGTGGGAGGGGGAGGGAATTGGGGACATGGGTGGTGGCTGGGGGCACTGGTGGAGGGCGGGTGCTGGAACACTGTGTGACCGAAACCCCCAAGCGTGAACAGCATTGTAATTGTATATCTCACGGTGGTATAATAAAATGTTAAAAAATAATAATAATAATAATAATAATAAAAAAGGATGGAAATATTAAAAAAAAAACAAATATGCAAGGCAGTGGCTGATTAAGGCATGGAAACCAAGCTCTCCATTATCTTTGGAGAAAAGGGAGCTTTCCTTTCATGAAATGAGAAAGAACATGAAAACAGTTGTTCAGCCATCTTCAGAAATGGTGCGGGAACATTGCCTGACTGAAACCCAATGATGAAGAACTTTGCATCTCATGGTGATTCAATTAAAAACAAAAGGAAAAGAAACGAGATTCTTGTTTGTCCAAAAAGCACTAAAACTCTAGTTAAGAAAAATTAAGGAAGGGGCCGGAGCAATAGCCCAGCGGGTAGGGCATTTGCCTTGTACTTGGCGGTCCTTGCCCGCCTGGGTTCGATCCCCGGCATCCCATATGGTCCCCTGAGCACCACCAGGAGTAATTCCTGAGTGCAGAGCCAGGAGAAGCCCCCTGAGCATTGCCGGGTGTGACCCAAAAAAGAAAAAAAAAAGAAAAATTAAGGAAGAAAGCAAAGTGATGAGACTGAAACATGATGAGAATGGTCCATCTTCAGAAAAATAAAATAGCTAAATGTACGTTTGCTTTCTTGGTGTCAATGTCACGGCTTGTTGATGACAGATACTCAAGAGGCGAATCAGTCAAGGTGCCATTGCCTCAAGTTTTGTGATCTATGCTCAGAGGATTGTTCATCTAACCTCAGCCTCTTTTCCTTCCCCAGCTTCTATTCCCCCATCCCCACATCTCTCTCTCTTGTATTCACTCTCCCTCCCTCTCTCTCCCTCCCTTTCTCTCCCCCCCCTCTCTCTCTCTCCCCCTCCCCCCACAACACTAAAAACCTTGGAGAAGGCTAGAACAAAGGTCCAGATTTGATATCAAATCTTTCATATTATGGGCTGGGGACATGGCTCAGAAGCAGACCACCTGTCTTCCATGTACGTGGCCCCTAAATTCAATTCCAAATATTAATTCAATCCCAATCTGTTTTTCACTTATTACACCGTGTTGAATGTTATGGGCTAAACTTTGCCCCAATCTCAAATTCATGCATTGAAGTCTTAGTTGGCAGTACCCTTGAATGTGACTATATATGGAAATAGAGCTTTTTTCTTTATTTTGATGCGTGTTAATATATTTTGGACTTTACATGGAATAGTAAGACTTGCATATGTAAATTTTTCCACTTACACTTTATATAAACACTGTGGGTTACAAAGTTGTTTATGATGATTTGTTACAGGGATTCAATATTATAACACCAATTGACCATCATTAAACTTTTTTCATGATAGTCTTCAATTTTCCCACCCCTTTAAGCCTACCCTCATAATACACCCTCAATAACATACTATATTGTTTGTTATTAATAATTTGCTAACAGAATGATCAAAAAAATGTTTCCTTAGAAGAAAGTTAGTAAAAATTGTTCTATCTTACCATGGAGCCAGTAAGTCCTTGTATAAGAGATTACTAAGATGTGTTCACAGGTTAAGCCTTCTGTGGTTATGCTTTGTTAACTGAGATTGATTGCTTTCTACATTATATCCCCTCAATCTCATGTGCTACTACTGGTTGAGATTTTGCTCCAGGAAGTCCAGAATTTTTTGTTCCCAAATTTTATTACACCACTTTTAGACATACAATTGCAAGATGCTCATGTAGAGTTTGGTTCTACAGTGTTCCAACACCCATCCCTCCACCTGAATCCATCTCCCCATCACTAATCTCCCCACCTCCCTCCCCCCTCCCACACTTCAACTACTTGACGGGTTCTGTAAGTCTTTTCTCTCCTCTCTACCTCTCCCTCCCACCAAACTTTCCTGAACATCATAGAATGCAATGCATTAAAGGACATAACTGTTTCCACTACTTTGATGGACTGTGACCTGGGCTCAAACTGGTTTTGTTCTGTTAATCTGGTCGTGGTAGTATCCCAGCGTCCGGACAGCGAAGGTGGTGGCTAGTGTTGTGGGCGAAGTCTCATCTTGCTGCTTCCGGGACCCCCCAGAGGTAATGGGCCCACTCTCAAAACCCATCTGTCCCTGGAAGTCCAGAATTTTTAAAGGAATGATACAGCTGGTGTTAAAAATTTTGACTGGGGGACCGGAGCGATAGCATAGCGGGTAGGGTGTTTGCCTTGCATGTGGCCAACCTGGGTTCGATCCCGGCATCCCATATGTTCCCCTAGCACCGCCAGGAGTAATTCCTGAGTGCAGAGCCAGGAGTAACCCCTGAGCATTGCCGGGTGTGGCCCAAAAAGAAAAGAAAAACAATTTTTTTTGACTGGGTGGCAGCTTTGTTGTGTGTGTGTGTGTGTGTGTGTGTGTGTGTGTGTGTGTGTGTGTGTGTGTGTGTGACTACTGGGGTTTCTGGAAGTCCAGGGAGGTGGGGGGAGGTTGCCCATCCTGACCGTATAAACACCTGGAGATTTCAGTCACATACCCACATACTTGAATTTTTCAGGACATTAATTTCTTCGTGGAGGCTTGTCCTGAGGCAGTGGAGTCTGGTCAGAACGTGGTGGTAATTATGGAGGGTGAGAGACTTCAGTTGCTGAGACTCTGATTGGGTGGGTTCTGGGATCACGTGCCTTCCTCTGGGGTACTTTGGGCTACTCAGCCTTGCGTGGGTGTCCAGAAGAATCTTCTATACCCTGTTGATCCCTTTCGAGATTTACTTATGAGTTTCTGAATCATGGCCAATAAATGAGCTTACATCTAGAATTTTTTCTTTAAAGAAGCAACTTAATTAGGAAAAGGCCCTTAAGGTCTGAGAGATAGTGCTTCTGGGAGGGAGCTTGCCTTGCACACCACAGATCTGGATTTGATCCCTGGCACCCTATATGGTCCCCTGAACACTGCCAGGAATGATCTCTGAGAGCTGAGACAGTTCTAAGCTCTGAGAACCGCCTAGTGTGGCCCCAAAAGAAAACAAACACAACAAAATTACCGCCTCCTCCAAAAAACAAAAACCAAAAGCAAGGCCCTTAAGTGATCCCTCATCCATTATGACTGGTTTCCTTGTAAGAACACACACACAGACACACAGACACACACACACAGACACACACACACACACCATCCACATACATGAAAGACCAGGTGGAAAAGGCAGAAGAAGGAGCTCCGTGCACAGGAGAGGCGTCAGAGAAATCAGTCCTCTGCCACCTGTTTCACTGCCTTGGCTTCTAGAACTGAAAACAAGACTTTCATAGTTTAACACATAGATGCCAGTGCTGCAATTTGTGTTAAGGAAATCACATTCGTGTGTGATACTCTGGTATGCACCAGAGTTAATGTGCTAAGACAGCATCCTTAAACACTTTTACACCTGTGGACTGGCGCCTACATGCATACCAGCCTATAGACTTCCAGTTACAGTCACTGCAGTAGACCCCAACTTTTCCCCCTTTTACACCTGGAGGCCAGCCCTGGCACTGGACCAGAGATCGAAGGTCATTAGTTAAGCCATTTAAACTATGGGCCTTTAATTACATAGGTGCAGGAAACCAACACATTTGATCCCTGTTTTTACCTGCCATGGAAGTAAGAATTAATCCCACTGTTGACAAGAATTTCATGCTCAGAATGGAAAGCCAGTGTCATAATTCAAATCCTCCAGTTAGGGTTCAAGTAATGCAACTTAAATACATGCAAGCATACACACGCACATGTGGGCAAATAAGCCCCCCCAACTGCCCCCCCACACTTACATTTTTTCTTTAAAATTAACTCCAGGGACCAGAGCGATAGCACCACGAGTAGGGCATTTGCCTTGCACATGGCCGACCCAGGTTCAATCTCCGGCATCCCATATGATCCCCAAGCACTATCAGGAGTAATTCCTGGGCAAAGAGCCAGGTGTAACTCCTGAGCATTGCTGGGTGTGACCCAAAAAGCAAATAAATAAATAAATAGATAAGTAAACAAACAAACAAATAAATAAAATTAACTCCAATAACTGAAGTAACAATTCAAATGACTTTTTTTGGGGGTGGCCAAATCTAGTGATGCTCAGGGGTTACTCCTGGCTCTGCATTCAGGAATTACTCCTGGCAGTGTTCGGGGGGACAATATGGGATGCTGGGATTGAACCTGGTTGGCCATGTGCAAGGCAAATGCATGTATGTGGATGGGGTGTGTGTGTGTACTCTACCCGCTGCATTATCGCTCTGCCCCCACAAATTAAATAGCTTTAGCGCAGACAACTAGAAAGTTAGTAGGAGACTGACTTGCAAGCGCAGATCAGAGTGTGGTCTTCCTGTCCCTCCTTGTTTCCCTAATGTGTGGTCCTGTGATTGGGTTGCTCCCCTGTTCAGGAGGAGAGAGAGCATAAATGATTAGACATGTGTCTTCATCCTCACCAAAGGGGAAAACAACATCACCTTATCACTGAAACAAATCCAGGTTTCCTCTCATGAAACCAGTCATGGTTACGCATAGTAGTAACAAGAACAGCAGCAGCAACAGATGTTCCTTGAGCACCTACTATATGCCAGAGACTCTTTTACCGTATTAATATTTTACTCCCGTAGAGTGAAGGAATTACTCTAATTTGTTCCCTCAACCAAGTTAATCCCTGAAGCCGAGTGGAGGGGAGACCTCCCTGCCCAAAGTATAAGGTTATGAGATAAGACAAAGAACAGGCATCAGGGAAGCAATCACAGTCCAGTAAGCTCCAAACTCTTCCTGGTTTCCGGCTCCTGGGCGATCTGGCGCAGTGTCGCCCAAAAGCAAGACTCATTCAGCATTTGTTGTCCGTCTGCGAAACCACCCTTTTCTTCCTGTACATCTTTTAAAATTTTCTCCTCACAGATATTGTTGCCAACAGAAACCAACTGGGACGCATTCAGGTTTCTGAAAATTTGCTCCCAACACGTTATCTTCATTTTTCTTGCAAGCGATACTGGAGGCTTGGGTCAAAGTCTGGGCATCTTTGATTCTGCTGATGTTCTGACAGCTGTGAAGAGGTGTGGTAACCTCTTGGCTTGTTCTGGCTCGTGTGGCGCTACTTTCTCTTTCTTTGGATTCACAGAAATAAAGCAGCAATCTGAGACAAGCTTTTGGAGTTTCAGCTCTGGTTCGTTTCTCTCCTGCCCAACCCCACCTCCTTAGTACATGCAAGATGATCTCCAGAAGAAGTACGGGAACTGATCTGATGACTTCCATTTGTCAAACCCCAATTAAAGTAGGAATTTAACATGATTCACAAAATCCAAGAACTGGCTTATTGTTTTTTAATATTTTATTATACCACTGTGAGCTACACAATTACAAAGATGTTCATAAGATGTTCATATTTGGGTTTCAGTCATACAGTGTTCCAGCACCCATCCCTCCACCAGTGCCCATTTCCCATCAATGTTCCCGATTCCCTCCCCCCCTCCCTAGCCTGCCTCCACGGCAGGTTCTTTATTTCTTTCTCTTTCTCTCTTTTCCTTCCCTTCCACATTGTGGATTACAATACATACGGTTGCAATAGGCGGTTGCAACTGGGTCCTGATATCATGTATATCTTTTTGCCTGTGTTTAATGCTCAGTTCTAGGTTGGTATTAGCACTTCACGACAATTATTGGCACACTAAGAACAGGCTTATTTTCTCACTGATCTGCTACTCCTGGTCAATCAGTGTTAATTTCATCCAACTTCACGGGGTTTGAAATAAATAATGGTTACTTATTGCCTAGATAGTAAATATTAAAAAAAAATTTCACATGGTACAAATGAACACAAGTCAAAAAATAATGTGACGATGCTTTATCGAAAGTTACAATATACTTGTATCTTGACCAAAAGTTACAAAACAACTTGTATCATGTACATATTCATTCTGGCAATTCATTTAAACGTGGAGGACAAACATTCTGCAGAGCTGTGTTCATTAAAGACGGGTTAGCAGAAATAAGCGGCAAGATACATTCCAACTATACGCTCAGCTAAGACATTTATAGTAAAAATCTTGAGGGAAATATTATGTAACTATTAGTAGCTCCCTTTGTTTGGAACACTTTCCCGCCCCCTCGGCCTTACTTTCCTGCCAGTTAACTCCCACTTCGCTTCAAGACTCAGTGTACCTACCCCATGCTTGGATGTCGCCCCTCCTCTGCGCTTATATAACACCTGGGCACACCTCTATTAAGCTCACAGCATTGTAACCCATTGATTTTGCTCAGTCTCCCTTACTATATTGCAATTCGTTGAGGCAAAAGCCTGACTTTTCGTGCAACAAGTGAAAAACCTGAAAAGAGTTGTTGTTGTTGGTGGTGGTGGTGTGTATGTGTGTGGGGTGAACCTAATACATAAAACTCAACCTTCGGTGGATTCAGAGGTGCCTTCATCCCCGCCCCCTGCAGTTTACAAGACCTGCCCCCCCCCCACCTCATTAGGTCTGCGTCTCTGGTGCGAGGCCAGAACTTTGCTTTCAACTCTCCTAGGGGAGAGTTTCCTTGGGGCGAGAGGATGACAGGCGGTTGCAACTGGGTCCTGTGGCATATTCCTGCCAAATTCCAGGCCCCATTATTAACATCCCCTCATACTTCCTTTCACCTAGCTTGGTTCCATGGATAGACTCATCCTTTGGGGGAACTGCAATGAGACCAACGGCAGCTGCCAACAGTCGCCGTGACTCAGTTTCTGCAGGAAGAGTGCCGCGCACTTCTCTTTCTTGCAGAATCGCTATGCCAAGCAAAATAAAAACGTGGCCAGAGCAGTGTCAAGGACCTGAGATCGCCTCTCTGTCCCGTTCCCTTTCCGCCGGGCTCCCACGCGTGGGGTGGAGCGCTCCCTTTCGCCCGCCCGACCTCAGAGCGGCGCGCCCCCGAAGGGCGGAGAACCGGCAAATCCTCGTGGGCCCGGGGCACCCGCTGACCGGGTCCGCCCCAGCGGCGGCCGGCCCCGTCACGTTGGCTGCAGAGCGCATCCCGGCTGCGGCCCGGCGGGGAGGCGCCGGGGGTAGCTAAGGGGAGCGGTCACGTGAGGGGAGGAGTCTGACCTACTTTCCCCCGCGGCCGCGCATGCGTGCTCTGGGCCGGCGCGCGGGCCTGGAGGCTCACGTGCAACTGCGCGTGCCGAGAGCGCAGGGGCGGGGCCGCGCGGAGGGGCGGCCCGGGGCGCGGGGAGTGGACCCCGCGCTCGGATCTGCGCCCCGGAACCGCGGGGAACCCAGGCTTGGGTCCGAAAGCCCCGCAGCGTCTGCTCAGATCCGCCGCTTTGCAGAGCGACGGGCGCTTCCGGCGGTTCCGCGCGTCCGGCCCGACTCGGTTCGGAGCTGAAGCCAAGTTAAGGTCCTAAAGCCCTTTGCACCCGCGGTGCCGCGACTCGGAATGCATCCGAGGGGCTCCCCCGGCCCGGGGACCAGGCACAGCCTGCTACGCCCCGCGCTTTGAGGGAAGCAGTTGCCCAAGAATCAGAGCGGTCCAAGTTCTGGAAACATAGGATACTTGGAATATCTGCGGCTGTGGGGAGGAAATGGACAGGTCTTGTAGGCACTGGGCAGATTTTTCAAGCTAGATGCTGTGTGTAAAATAATTGAGAGGGAGCCGCTAACGGGGTGCTGACGTTTGCGTGGAAAGGAATAGCTTGCTGGTTTATGGAAGGACGCTGGAAGGATGCGCAGGAGACGGAAAGGGACCTCCCTTTGCCTCCCTTTCTTTGCTTCCCTTTCTGAATACAGGAGAGGGCAGGAAGGAGGGGACTCCCGCTTACCCACGTTTGCGGTTTTAATTATGTACACCAGGCCAGTCTTTTCCAAGGCTCTCCCCGCCCCAGCCCTTGCTACCTTGTTTCCTTCCTTGGCTCTTTCCTGTCCTACAAGTGGTTTCCCTAGTATTGTGCCCCATCCCTATGGCGCATCCTGAAGGCCCATAGCAGAGCATCTGGCCCCCAGCTGAGTAACGCGACCCTGTATGATTAATTCAAAAATAAAACACAAAATCGAAACAGTCTTTTAGCACTCTCCTGGGCACCAGTTGTCTGTAAATTATTTCCTCCTAGGAAGTTTGTTGCGTACAGTACCTGCGGTATTTCCTATTCAGCTTGCACATCAAACTGTGATAAAATTCTGTTGAGAAATTATTTTTAACTCCCAAGATAAGCAACCCAGCAAAAGCCTTACATCATCAAGATTTTCTCCACGGTCTCACTCTTAACTAGAGGGCTCTCAGCAACAAGTGTTTTACAGTATAATCTACAATGTGCAGCAATTTTACATTTCTGATCAACCTTTCTACACTCCACTAAGCTCTGTGAGTTTGTAATGCAGTTGTGCTTATTTGACTAGTTATACTATATTTGATTGCCCGTAACAGAAAACCCTAACTCTACGTGATTTAAACATACAACTCTGGGATTTGGAGCGAGTGCTCATTCCTGCACCAGAACGGTAATGGAAGGTAAGATTATCTTGATTCAGTTGGGTTAAACCATGAGTCAGGGAGCTTTGGTGAGACTAGAGAAGCAGAGCACAGTCATAACTGCACAATGCACATCACTTTGGCTCTCCCTGCTGTTGCTGTTATTTCCCTTCTTTGCAGGTCTGGTTTTAGATACCAGCTACCTAACTCCTGGCTTGCCCCCATTTTATGCTGCAGTGAATCTGTAATTTTTTGTCCTGAACTGTTTCCCAGCGAAGACCTGATTGCTAGACAAACAGCTTGAATTGTGGTGAGTGATCAAGATCTGTCATTTAGGCAGGAGTGCGGAAGGGAAGTAGAGGAACAACACATCTTTATCTACCCAGCCAGCGAGTATGAGGCACCTCCCAGAGGTGGGAGCACAGGGACTCTGGAGAAGAGACATTCGTGACCAAGACCCGGCACAAAGAATACAGTCAAGTTAGGTTACAAATGAACCTTTGGAAAATATGAAAATAATGACTTGAGACAGCATGTAATTAAGAGCTTAGGTAGATGATAATGGAGCATGGCATATATTAGCAGTCAAACCACATAGACAGAGATTGGTTAAAGAGAGCATTGAAGGAATGCTCACAGGAGATCAGATAAAGATGTAAGGGGGAGGAGAGCTCAGTAGGCTGAGTGCATATTTGGCATGTCCGATGCATGGGTTTGATCACCTAAACATCACCAGAACCACCAGATCCAGCTTCTGTATAGAGCCAGTGGTAGCTCCTGAGCACCACAGGGTGTGTGACTCAAAAACTGGAAGAAAATAAAGGAAAAGACTGTAGAGATGGTCAGACATTATACGATCAAGGGAATGGAAGTAGAAATTAATCTACTATTATTAAAATTAGGGAGAAAATTTATTGACATGGGGTTTTCTCTTGAGGAGATGGGAGAGATAATATTAGAAATGTAAGAAACTAAGGGCTGTAGTGATAGGTCAGTGGGTACAGTATTCTCCTGTTATGCGGCCAACCCAGTTCAATTCCCAACATTGCATATGGCCGTTCCCTGAACCTTGTGAGGTTCTCTCTGAGTGTGGAGTCAGGAATAAACCCTGAGTACTGGTGTTATGGTTAAAAAACCTCATATATATATGTGGAGGCTCTTTATGTTCCTGGAGCAAGCAGGTGCCCTTGGGCTCACTTGCATGAGACAGGTCATATGGAGATGTTACTGGTGCCCGCTCGAGCAAATCGACGATGAACGGGAAGACAGTGATACAGTTAATATATATATATATATATATATATATATATATATACATATACATATATATATAGTATATATAAATATATATATATGAAGACAGATTTCCCTACATGTTTATCCTGTTAGCTATAGACACAGACATTACATTGTGTTGACTCTTATTCCCACCTTCTCATCATTTCTAAGTCTCCTACAGTTCTATTAGAGTTCCCAAGACTCTGTCATCTGAACTCATACTTGGTTGCTCATACCCATTAGAGTCGCCTCTAGCTTCTGTTGTGCTTCGTCCTCTCCTGTTCTGCTCTCTCTCTCTCCTCTCTCTCTCTCTCTCTCTCTCTCTCTCTCTTAGGATGCAACATTAAAGTCATCTGAGGACCATGTGGGGAGGAGAGGGAGGAGTCCAGAATGACCCCAACCATCTGCACCATGTTACACGCCGTGTCCTCATGGTGCTTGCTACACTTAGCATTCCTGCCATGGTCGGACAGACCACCTTTATGTTGGCAGGACAGAACACTTCTTTACTAACAACTTTTGGTTCAAGATCAAGCTCTCCTGAAGCTCACAGGTTCAAACTTTCAGGGCTACTCAATGTTTAGGTTTTTGAAAGAGCAGCTCTGCGAGAATAGCTGCCACTGGGTTTGTCTCATGACCTAGACAGGCCCCAGCTAGAAACCTAAAAACATTCATGTGCTTCTAAGACTCAACCTGTATCAAGGAAGTCTTAACAGTTGGCAGCAGTAGATGTGGATTTTGACTCACACTCATTTGTTTATCTCTCTTTCTCTGTCTTTTTGGATCTTTCTTTTTTTTGGGTTTTGGAACCACATTTGATGGTGCTCAAGGTCTACTCCAACCATGATGCTCAAGAGGAACCAAATGTCGGGATCACACCCTGGCCTCCTGCCCACAAAGCTTGTGCTCAGCCGTTTGAGATCTCGCTCCATCTTTTTGAGTCTTTTTTATCCATCCTTCTCCAGCCCAGACTTTGAATTATTAACTAGAGGTGTGAATTTGTGTGGCTCTATGAGCTTTATGTGAATTTGATATTGACTATGCATACTTTAGGGGCTGCTTCAAGTTCCCAAAAATGATAGAAAAGACATTTGCATTCCTATATTCACTGTAGAACTAGTCACAATAGCCAAGATCTGGAAACAATCCAAGTGTCCATGCACAGGAGTGTATCACTTGTATCACTTGTCTTCCCGTTCGTCGATTTGCTCGAGTGGGCACCAGTAACATCTCCATATGTCTTGTCATGTGCAAGTGTAGCCCAAGGGCATCTGCTTACACCAGGAATACTAAGAGCCTCAAACCATTCGCTCAGGTCATGGGAATGAGGTCTATAATTGGTACTGGTTTTTGGCATATCAAATATGACACAGGTAACTTGCCAGGCTGTGCCATGTGAGTGGTATACTCTTGGTAGTAGGCTCTCAGTTTGTGCGTTACTGATGAATTGCAACGGGGGAGAGATCGGCTTTTCTCTTAGGTGGAGCTCTGACAAGCTGTGGAGTCTGGATGTTGAAAATGACTGCCCTCATGGTGTGGGGGTTCCTCTGGCTCCTTGCGAGGCTCTGCTGGGATGGCGGGCCAGGGTTATAACCCGCCATCCCTCCTGGGTGCCTCATGATCAGCTGGGCACAGGGAGAGCCAGTAGAAGCTCTACCCCATGTCTCTGAGTCTCTGGATCAGGCATACCTGGGCTTGAAATAGATGGCTGCAGGAGTGGGACTCTGACGAGCAGGGCTGTGATCAGCTTTTGTGCTGGGTGGAGTTCTGACGAGCTGTGGAGTCTGGAGGTTGAAAATGGCGGCCCTCATGGTATGGGTATTCCTATGGCTTTCTTGCGAGGCTCTGTTGGGATGGCGGGTCAGGGCTAGAACCCGCCTTCCCTCCCGGCACCTCGTGATTAGCTGAGCATAGGGAGAGCTGGTAGCAGCTCTACCCTGTGTCTCTGAGTCTCTCCGAGACCCCACATAAGGCAGACATTGTTTTAATTAAGCACTCGGGGTAAAGTAAGAAGAAATATTTAAATCTCAGATATTTAAAAAGCCACATGAATCTTTGGGGGATATTCCTGAAAATGAAAGTGTAAAGGTCCTAAGAGGTGATTTATACTATTTCTATTGAGGGTTATAAAAAAAAAAAAAGGACCATTTCCTGATGTTTACTTGATGTTAGGGAATTTGGGACAAGTTTGAGCATGACAGAACTACCCATTTTCTGGGTACAGAAACTTTAAAGATTATTGGGTGGGGTGAAGCATATTTGCATAAGGAACCAAGTCTCAGAGAGCTGGAAACTCCCTTTTCTTTCCCTTTTGATGTTCAATGTTGTTTGAAAATCTGATGACTGTGATGGTACCAATTGAGACAGCAGGTGAAAAAGATTATGGAAGTGTGCCAGTGATACAGAGGCACTGTGGTTGGTGACTAGGGTCTTAATTGTTAAAGGGTGAAGCTTGTGTTCCAGTCTGGGCCAACCTGTCACCAAGGGAATATTAGGAAGGAATGACCATAACATTTTTATTCACAGATGAGCATAATCATGGAACCAGGAGTTTTTTTTCTTTTCTCCAGTAACTTTTCCGAATGGGGAAAAAAGTAGCAGCATGAAAATATGATGGCAAGAAACTGTCACTAATTTCTGGAGTGTCAATAAGCTACTCCTTCTTTGGCACAAAAGCTTGTTTTTACCAAGTTCCTGGTATGAATCCATCACGATAGACTAAGTGATTTATAGGAACAAACTCAAAGCCTAACTTCTATGTCATAGCAGCACTATTCACAATAGTCAGAATCTGGAAACAACCAGAGTGCCTGAGAACAGATGTCTAGAATTAAGAAATTGTGGTACATCTACACAATGGAATACTATGCAGCTGTTAGGAAAAACGAAGTCATGAAATTTGCCTATAAATGCATGGACTTGGAGAAGATCATGCTGAGTGAAATTAGCCAGAGGGAAAAGGACAGCTATAGAATGGCTGCATTTATTTGCAGGATATAAAAATAACTAGCATGATACCAATGTCCAAGGCCAGGCAAAACATGGATCAGGAGGTCTTGTCAGTGGTGGAATTTACCACAAGTGTGTGGGAGTCAGAGGTTAGGTAAGACAGAGATGGGAACAGTGTGCCAATAATTGTTGAAAATGATAATACCAGCCTAGAACTGAGCATTGAACATGGGCAAAGGGATATACATGATAACCTCTAAATGTATGTATTGAAGCCACAATGAAAGAGAAGAGAGAGAGAGAGAGAGAGAGAGAGAGAGAGAGAGAGAGAGAGAGAGAGAGAGAGAGAGAGCATAGAGGCAGGGTGGGAGGGGGGGAATAATCAGGGGACATTGGTGGGAAATGGGCACTGGTGGAGGGATGGGTGCTGGAACACTATGACTGAAACCCAAAAATAAACATCTTTGTAATTATATATCTCACAGTGGTATAGTAAAAAAAAATTTAAAAAAACCTCAAAGCCTAGTGTCTTGAAAGAGTAAAGATTTATCTCTTGCTCATACTACATGCCCTGAAAAGGGATTCTGCTTCAACTTATTGTTCCCAGTTGGGGACTTAGAAGAAGGAGCTGCTATTATCTAAAATACTACTCACATTATGAAATTTACCTGCAAATGGAGGGACATGGAGACTATCATGCTGAGTGAAATTAGTCAGAAGGAAAAGGACAGATATAGAATGACTGCATTCATTAATACGACATAAATAGATACCAGTGTTTTACTAAATGTGGGAAATGGTAATGGCAGATTAAGACTCACCATTGAATATACACAAAGAGACTTAAGTGATAAACTCTAAATACCTGCAGGGCTAGCCACAATGTGTAAAATAAGAGGCAGAGAGATGCAGAGACAGAGAGAGAGAGACAGAGAGAGAAAGAGAGGAAACTGGGGTACCTGCTATTAAGGCAGCATGGGGGTGGGCAGGGGGGGGTGGGGTACATTGGTGGTGGAAATGGGGCACTGGTGGAGGGATGGGTGCTGGTATACTGTATTACCAAGAACCAATTATGATCACCTTTGTAATTGTATGTTTCACTGTGGTATAATAAAAATTAAAAAAAAATAAAATAAAGCAAGAATGGAAATCTGAAAAAAAAAAAAATACTACTCACTAGTCCCTAGACTGAGTGAAAATGAAGCTCTACAGGTTCTGCTTCAGAATCAAAAGTTCCAGCATGTGGGGTGTTGACATGCAGTGCTTCTAATCTCAACCTATTGGTTCGAATCAGTCACATGGTCCTATCAAACCACGAGTGAAGGACTAGGTACAGTTCTGCCTAGTGGGAGGAAGGCTAAGGGGCTGAAATATTTGGTGTATTTATTTTCTACAGCTGCTACCCATGTGATAATCTATTTCCTCAAGTTGGCTCAACAAGTGCAGGCTACCGCGGCATACTGAAATACTAGAAAAGCTATTAATTATGTCACAATAATTGTTGAATAATAAACAGAAAAACTCAAACATTAATGATACTTCCACTTCATTAAAATAGAACTAGAAACTGGTTTAAGAGCCTTTCCTGTTTGCCACACTATTTTCAGTTTAACATAATTTTTGGTTCCCAATTTAATGCAAACTTTTTAATTTTCCAAGTCAGGGAGGAATAGCGTCTCAGAAGAGTGCAAACATAGTCATAGATTTTATTATTGCCAGAAAAGTGAACTTATTTTATAAAACAGGTTAATGTACTTTCAGTTTGTAAAAGATGTATTCAGTGTATAACCACACAAAGGGAAATGTAAGCTCAAGGGCATGAATAAATTACTTGACTCATATTATTCCTTTTACTGCTGCCCCCCAGAAATAATAGTAATTTACTATATCATAAGTAACATTTTATAACAAGTCCTCCTTCCTCTCCTTTCTTTCCTCCTCCTTTTTTCTCCTTCTTCTTTCTTCTCCTTCTCCTTCTCCCCTTTTACCTCCTATCAGCCTCCTCCGCCCAACAGTGCTTAGAGGATCATTTGCATTGCCAGGGATAGAATCTGGGAGGGCTGCATGCACGACAATTACCTTACCCCTATGGGAACTTTTTGGACTTCATTTTCCTCCACATCGACTCTGGGATTGTTTCTAGAAGGACAGAGCCAAGAATGTGTGTGATGACAGTTCACAGAGTTCTGTCCTAAGAACATCTGGAAAAGATGTTTGTATATGAGAGACAAATCCAGAGACAGGTAGAATCAGACAGTGTGTGTGTGTGTGTGTGAGAGAGAGAGAGAGAGAGGGAGAGAGAGAGGGAGAGGAGAGAGGGAGAGAGAAAGCATGACTGTATGCTTTATTTGTATACCTGCACACCTTAATTCAAATCCCAAAGAGGATGGTGTTAACTGTCATTAACGAGAAGACATGGGCTATGACCTGGGTTCACACCAAAGGGTGTTGATGATCATGCTACAATCTTGATTTTGAGCTTTCCAGCCTCCAGGATGACAACAACCCTGGCTCTTTTAGCAGCCTAAGCAGCATCTTGAGAGTCTACTTCCTACCTGTTTCACAGCACCCAAAGGAACTTGCCTAGTAAATATTTCTTACACGTTGATGCTGATTTGAGAAAAAAATTATATGAGTTGTGCATAAAAATAGCAAGATTATAACAGCTAACATTTACAAGCATATTCTGTGCCAGGCACGGAAACCTACTCTAGCATGATGTTACTCATTCTCAAAAGAACCCCCTGTGAGGTGAGTAATGTTACCTCTCAGTGGACGAGGCTAAGTAGCAGCACAGAGAATTTGCGTTGCTGGTCCACAGAACCCCTAGGACACACGCAAAGGATCTCTGCCCTCTCCACTCTCTCCATCCTTCCCAAGCTCAACCCACCTTTGCGACTTTGTGCTTTTACCCACTTAAACTTCCTGCCACTGAATTGGCTGATTTCTGAACAGCTGGAGGTTAATTTCCCTGGTTTCACCAAGGATTCTTCTGTCCTCTGTGCCTCGTTGAAATAGAGGTGAATAAGGTCCTAACAATAGCCTTAAGTATTTACTGTATAGTAACCGGGTTGATGCGTAGACTACGAGTTTAGATGCAAAGCAGGGTGGTATCTAATGTTTTTTTCAGAGACCATGTGGGAGTAACTTATACTTACTGAAGGACATCAGAGATGATAGAGAAATGATTACCTGGATCTAGCTCCAGGGCCAAGAATACAGCAATTATTAAGTGCAGCTCTGCCTTAGGCAGAGCACCCATGGTAGGGCTGGGCTGTTGGTACAAGGTCTGTCTGCGCATGTGTCTCTAAGCAGAGACTCTCCTCTGGGCTGAACTATCCTATACCCCCTGTTCCCATCCCTCCCCATGTGAGGTTCGCACCTCTACCAAACTCAGAAACTCTGACTCTGAGAACTCAGTGACTGTTTTGATGGTTTTCAAACTTTGTCTTGCAAGGCTGCTGGTATGTTCAAGGGGATTCGCCCAGAGGCAGATGGAAGTGAGTATATGAGGTGGGGTGGGAGTGAGGGGGAGGTAAGAAATTGTGCAAAGAAAGACTAAGTCACACCCCTCTTATTTCAGAGGGAAGAGATGCATTTATATTTTAATTAAAATGTCACCTAAACAGAGGGTGATGAAGCTGGTGTGGGTTTGGGGCGCTGGTTTTAGTTTCACAAAGAAGAAATATAGGAGAGAAATGATTCTTCAAGAGATTAGACTCAGGGAAAGTTAATGGATCTTCTAGGGCTTCTCCAGGTGCTCAGCTGCCTCACTGAGAAGTGAGATTTTCCTTCAGTTACTGAGAGGTTTTGCCTTGGGAAGGGAAGACGGATCCTGGAAGTGCTGGAGTGCTGGGGTGTTTGTTTGTTTGTTTGTTTTTAATGGCTACTGCGTAACACCTTTCCCTGCCTGTGTTTCTAGGGGGTATTAGGTGTGTAGAAGATGAACCATCACAGGAAAGAAACAGAGATTTCTCTCCCTGATTCTTGCGCTACTGAAATCTCCTAGGAGCCAGAGAGTTGGAAAGTGTCAAGAATTTAGTGTGCTTGGGAGTTTCTGAAGCATTGATAAGATGAAGAAACAGGAAGCTTTACCCCTGGGTGTCAGGAACTTAGGCAGGTTCTCTGTAGGTGTGCTAAAAAGAAGGTACAGCAG
>JAJIBD010015036.1:0-36705 GCA_021461705.1 Cryptotis parvus
CCCTCCCCATCCACACATAGAGCACAGTCACCTGCCGGTTCCTCTGGTCCAGGATGCGGGATATCTGGATTTTCTTCCTTCCCATATTCCCAAGCTGGGCGGTGAACTGGATTTAGCAGAAGACAAGAGGTCAGGGTGGGTGCACAGTGGACGGGCACCCCTGCCAGGGAGGGTGGGCCACAGGGAGGGCGGCTGTGCACAGGGACGCCCTGCTGGGAGGTGCTGGATGGTTGGTGGCGTTGGGCACTGCACGAGGTCAGCAGCAGGAGCCCGGGCGCGCCAGCCACTGAGGCAGGAACCCTAATCCGGAGCAGGCAGGGTCCACGCTGGCCCTCCCACCGCCCCCAGCCATGCGGAGGCTCGTGGGGTCCACTCGGCCGGGCCTTCCCTTCCACACAGACAGGATGTGGGCACGTAAGGAAAGTGGCTGCTCCTCAGCTGTGCCAGGGCGCGGGCCTGGGCTGCCGCCATCTCCCTCTGGTTCCAGAACATTCCGTTCCCCTCTCAGACTCACCCTCCATCCACTTCCTGTTCTGGATGACCCTGTGGTGCCCACACTGAGGGATGAGGCCTGAGACTATCTCAGTTTTCTTCCTCCTCATCCTAGTGATCCCATGTGATTTTTTCCTTTTCTTCTTTTATTTTTTGTTTTTGTTTTTTGGGTCACACCTGGTGATACTCAGGGGTTACTCCTGGCTCTGCACTCAGGAATTATTCCTGGCGGTACTCGGGGAACCATATGGGATGCCGAAGATCAAACCCAAGTTGGTCGCATGCCAGGCAAAGCGCCCTCCCGCTGTACTGTCTCTCCAGCCCAGGAGCAACCCCTGAGCATTGCTGGGTGTGACCCAAAAAATAAAAAACAACAACAACAACAACCCAAAACACCGGTCGGGAGTGAGGTCATGCTGAGTGGCGCCAAGGATGGAAACGGGGTGTGGGGGGGCACACACAGGCCTCACGCCTTTACCATCTCCTACCCCTGCACTGGCTCACCCCAACTTAAGAGAAAAGTTTCAGGTCTTCGGGGTCACACCCAGCAGTGCTGGGGGCTGACTCCTGGCTCTGCCCTCAGAAATCATTTCTGGCGGGGTCAGCTACATTCATGTCCAGTGGCCTCCCTGCCCAATATCACTCTGGGTCAGAAAATTATCAAACTCTCTCTCTCTCTCTCTCTCTCTCTCTCTCTCTCTCTCTCTCTCTCTCTCTCTGTCTCTTGCTCTCACTCTTGCTCTTTCTTATTTTTTTTTTCTTTTTGGGTCACACCCGGCGATGCTCAGGGGTTACTCCTGGCTCCGCACTCAGGAATTACTCCTGGTGGTGCTCGGGGGACCATATGGGATGCCGGGGATCGAACCCAGGCCGACATGGGCCGGCCACGTGCAAGGCAAACGCTCCTACCCGCTGGGCTATCGCTCCAGCCCTCTTATGATTTGTTTGGGGGCGGCCGTACCCAGAGATGCTCGGGGCTTCCTCATGTCTTTGCACTCAGGAATCGCTCCTGCCGGGGCTCAGAACCCAGTCGGCCGTGGGCAAGGCGAGTACCCGCCACGGATGCTCTTGCCAGGCCCGCATTCTTTATGTGAAGTGTAGTAGACTCTGGAATATCCTGAATAATCTCAGACTGGGGAGCACCCAAGAAAGCCGGGATCTGGGGTGACTGAAGCAGGCCCCACCCTCCCTCATAGGGCCCTCAGCTCTGGGTGCCACCACCCTGTCCCCGATGGTGCCTCCAGGGGTAGACCCTGCCCCCGACCCCTAAGAGGCCAACGGCTGGTGGGTCCCCGAGGGACCTCCGTCTCCCCACGCTCAGGATCTGGGGCTCTGGCCACCCTCCTGGGTGGGCCTTTGGTGCTGCTCTGAGGATGTGGTCGGGGGAGCCTGGTCTCAGATGACAAGAAAACAGCTCCAGGCTGGGGAGAGACCGGACCGGCAGGGCACTAGCCTCGCACACGGTCGGCTGGTTTGATGCCCAGCACCCCACAGGGTCCCCAGAGCCCCACCACAAGTGATCCCCGAGAACCACTGAGTGTGGCTCCAGCCCCCAGCTCCCCAGAAAGGCAGAAGGGCCGTACCTGCGCCCGGCTTCTCTGGGGTGTCGGCTCTGCTGCTGGGTGGCCCTCACACTGCCGCCCTCTCTGGGCTGCTGCCCTCAGAGCTGCGTGGCAGAAACCCACCCCTCTGCCCCCGGGGCCTGCCGACCTACTAAATTTAACCTCCGGGCTAATTTTAACCCCCTACGCTTGGGATGGGGAGCGTTCCCACGGCTGGGTGTGCACCCGCCGCCCTGGGAGCACCGAGAGGGGCACTTGCTCAGGGTGCCCAGATGAGTGCGGAAATGCCTCCGACCCCGGCCCCCAGGGAGTCTGGGCTCAGTCCCGAGGCTGGCCTGGGGGCACTGGCTCCTGCTGCTCTTCACTGTCCCTATCTAGACAGGACATTCGGGCTCACTCGGGGCTGCCTGCAAGGAGGCCAGGAATGGACACAGGAAGTGAGTTCAGATGGTGAGATCAGCAGGTGCCTTGCAGAGGAGACAGCAGAGGAGTGGGAGGAGCAGGGGGAACAAGGGGGAGGACCAGGAGCAGGAGGAGCAGGAGGAGGAGGGGAACGGGAGGAGCAGGAGGAGGAGGGGGGAGGGAGGAGCAGGAGGAGGACGGGGAGGGGAGAGGAGGAGGGAGGAGGGAGGAGAGGAGGGGGAGGTGGGGAGGAGCAGGAGGAGGAGGGGAGCAGGAGGAGGCGGGAGCAGGACAAGGCCAGGCTGAGGCGCAGGGGTGGTGGTGTAGGAGCTGAGGGGTCTCTTCCTCTGCCATGGGGTCAGGCCTGTTGGGGACCACAAAAAAGACAGGCTGGGGCAAGGTCCCTCCAGGGTGCTCTGTGCCCCCGAGGAGTTGCCTACCCCTGCCGGCCGGGAGCTGCCCCACAGGTACCCATGGGCTCAGATGACCCAGACACCTTCTCCCTGTGTACACCTTCCCCTGTCCACTCTCCGTGGCTCCCGCTGCCCCGGGAGGACCCTGCCCACTGCCTGGCCTGCCTGACCCGTCTTTCTTTTTTTTTTTTTTTGCTTTTTGGGTCACACCCGGCAATGCTCAGGGTTTACTCCTGGTTCTGCACTCAGGAATTACTCCCGGCGGTGCTCAGGGGACCATATGGGATGCCGGGGATCGAACCCGGCCGGCACAGGCCGGCCAAGTGCAAGGCAAACGCCCCACCCACTGGGCTATCGCTCCGCGCCCCCGTCTTTCTTTCTTTATCTTTCTTTTTTTTTTTTTCCTTTCTGGGTCACATCCAGCGATGCTCAGGGGTTACTCCTGGGTGTTTGCTCAGGAATTACTCCTGGCAGAGCACATGGAATGCCAAGGATCAAACCCGAGTCGGCCACGTGCAAGGCAAATGCCCTCCCAGCTGTGCTGTCGCCCCGGCCCCCTGACCCGTCTTTCTGCATCTTCACACGCACTAGAAGCATTTCTGCCCCAGCCACACTGGCCTGCACCTGTTCCCACTGCAAAACCTAGATTTAAAAACAATCATTTATTTTTTGGTTTTGGGCCACACCTAGTGGTGCTGGAGGGGTTACTCCTGGCGGTCGGGACCATATGGGTTGCACAGGGATCAAACCCGGGTGGTCTCATGCAAGGCAAGCTCCCTCCTGCTGTACTATCACTCCGGACACTCAAAAAATATTTCTCCCAGAGGCCTCCATGTGCTCCCACAGGCCCCCTGGCCTTTGCACCCTGCTCGTCCTGGTCAGTTCTGCCTCCCCAGGACTGGACTCCAGGGGTGACCAGGAAGAGCAGGTGCGTGGAGTGGAACAGAGCGATTAGGATGCGGCGGCAGTGTCTCAACACCTCCAACAACTTCCCCTCCAGCCCTGACCTGCTGGCCCAGAAACACAGGCATGCAAATGCAGCCCCTTGGGCGCGGCCTGGCCAGGTGTGAACCCGCCGTGCGTGGGAGGCAAGCGCCTGCCTGGCCGGCAGAAAAGTGTCCCGCATGCAAATGCCCGGGTCGGGCTGCAGACTCCGGCAGCCGCTCCAGGTGTCCGCATGCTGGGAACCGAGCGCCCGGCGGAAGTGGTGGCACGAGCCGCATCCTGGGCACAGGGCAGGGCAGAGGTCGGGGGCTGGGCAGGTCTCTGTGATGCACTCACACACTCACACACTCCACACACACTCACACACACACACTCACACACACACACACACACACACACACACTGGCGTATCCAACCAGACAGAAAAGGCTGAGGGAGCCGTCACACCCTGGTGATGAGACCCCAACCCCAGGGCCCACAACAGAGCTGGGGAGAAGTCTGGGAGGACTTCTGGGAGGAGGAAGTCCCTTAGTGGACTTGCTGGGGCAGCTGGTTGGGGGCCTAAGTTGGGGATGGCCACCCCTGAACACTGGTGTTTCTAAAGCACTGACCAGAGACACTGTCCCCCAGCACAAGGCTAAGCCAGACGTTACCCCCACCAACAAGGCTGAGCCAGACAAGCTCCCCCAACAAGGCTGAGCCAGACGAGGCCCCCCAACAAGGCTTGGCCAGATGAGCCCCCCAACAAGGCTGGGGCAGACGAGCCCCCATCAAGGCTGGGCCAGACAGGCCCCCAACAAGGCTGGGCCAGACGAGCCCCCAACAAGGCTGAGCCAGACGAGGCCCCCAACAAGGCTGAGCCAGACGAGCCCCCCCAGGCTTGGCCGATGAGCCCCCATCAAGGCTGGGCCAGACGAGGCCCCCATCAAGGCTGAGCCAGACGAGCCCCCAACAAGGCTGGGCCAGACGAGCCCCCCAACAAGGCTGAGCCAGATGAGCCCCCCAACAAGGCTTGGCCAGGCGCCCCCATCAAGGCTGGGCCAGACGAGGCCCCCCATCAAGGCTGGGCCAGACGAGGCCCCCAACAAGGCTTGGCCAGATGAGGCCCCCAACAAGGCTGGGCCAGACGAGCCCCCAACAAGGCTGAGCCAGACGAGCCCCCCAACAAGGATGAGCCAGGACGAGCCCCCCCAACAAGGCTGGGCCAGATGAGCCCCCACAAGGCTGGGCCAGCGAGCCCCCCATCAAGGCTGAGCCAGGCAGCCCCCCCAACAAGGATGAGCCAGGCGAGCCCCCAACAAGGCTTGGCCAGATGAGCCCCCAACAAGGCTGGGCCAGACTAGCCCCCCAACAAGGCTGAGCCAGACGAGGCCCCCAACAAGCGCAGATGGCCCCCCAAGGCTGGACCAGCGAGGCCCCCAACGCGAGCCACAACCCCCAACAAGGCTGGGCCAGACGAGGAGCCCCCCCACAAGGCTGAGCCAGACGAGCCCCCAACAAGGATGAGCCAGACGAGCCCCACAACAAGGCTGAGCCAGACGAGCCCCCAACAAGGCTGGGCCAGATGAGCCCCCAACAAGGCTGGGCCAGACTAGCCCCCAACAAGGCTGAGCCAGACGAGCCCCCCAACAAGGCTGAGCCAGACGAGCCCCCAACAAGGCTGGCCAGAGAGCCCCCACACGCGGCCGACAGCCCCCCCAACGAGCCGACGGCCCCCAGCCCAGATGGCCCCCCAGGCGCCGCGAGGCCCCCAACAAGGCTGAGCCAGACGAGGCCCCCAACAAGGCTGGGCCAGACGAGGAGCCCCCAACAAGGATGAGCCAGGCGAGCCCCCCCAACAAGGATGAGCCAGACGAGCCCCCAACAAGGATGAGCCAGATGGGCCCTCCAACAAGGCTGGGCCAGATGAGCCCCCCATCGAGGCTGGGCCAGACGAACCCCAACAAGGCTGGGCCAGACTAGCCCCCAACAAGGCTGAGCCAGACGAGCCCCCCCCACAAGCCCTCCCTGCCTATCTGCTCTCGGACACCTTCCTGGGGTTGCCAACTTGTCCTCAGCAGTCAGTCAGGAAGGGTCAACTGGACGGAGTTGGGGGCCACGGTCAAGCGTGAGACCCCCCGCGGGAACCGTGGCTGAGGCTGGAGCCCTCAGCCTGGCAGCCGCTGAGCGCCCCAGCCCTGACCCCTTGGCCAGCGGCCGCCGACTGCCGTGACCCACCCCCACTGCAGCCTAGCCGCAGGAGAGAGAAGGGCTGTGCTTGGGGAGCCCAGGGCTTCGGAGGCAGGTTGTGCTGCCTAAAGGGTGCGGGGAGGGCTGCCAAGACTCTGGGTCTATGCAGGCCCCGGCCCTTCTCCCATAGCTGCAAACCCGACAGGCCAACACACGAGGCCATGCAGAGCAGGCACAGGGCACCCCACATGCCCTGGGAACGGGGACCTCCCCCCAGCACGAACCTCCAGGACGTCATCCCCGGAAGGTTCTAGAACATGTGAGATGGCCGTCGGAAGGGTGAACACCTTGACAGGCCGACAAGCAAGGGCTGGAGTGCGGGTCCAGGGGTGTATGGGTGCTCTGGCTGGATCCCCACATGGGCAGTGAGCAGTGAGGGGCAGCGCTGGTGTCTGGGAAAGGCTGCGGAGGGCCCCACATCAGAGCAGAGTGGGGTGCAGAGGAAGATTTTGGGGGCCCCGGGTGAGACCTGGGCTGCTCAGCAGACAAGCCTCTGAAAGGGGAAACCCAGGTGGCCGTTGTAAATGGGGGAACTGCCCTGTCCCCCACAACAGAGCACGTGGACGCTGCTGACCCAGGAGCCCAGAGGAGGAAGGGTGGGGGCACCCAACTGGGTTAAGGGTAGGCTGGGAGGTCAGGACACCCTGGACCCCTTGGCAGTATCCAGTGGGCGCAGTGTCCGGCCCCAGAGACATGGGGTGGGGGAAGGGGAAGTGAGAGGGGAGGGGAGTGGGGATGCGGGGAGGGGGCACTGCAGGGATGGGGCACGCCCCGCCTCCCTCACGCAACCCAGGCTGCGGTTTCATCACCTGCTCCCTGAGTACCTCATTAGGGAGACAGGAAGTGCCCCTCACAGCGACAGACCCCCCCGGGCCCCTGGGGCCTGACCCCAGCTGCCAGGACCCTCCCCAGGGGGACCCAGCCTCCCGCGTCCTCGGAAAATCATGGGCTCACGTTTGTGGGGTTCCCCAAGCCTCAGTTTCCTCCCGGCACGGGGGGAGAATCGGGAGCCTCTCTGAACGGGGGTGCTTTCCAGGCCGCTGTGCCTGACCTTGATGGTGCTCAGCCCTGGGGAGCTCACCCAGGGGCGACACTGAAGGCCAGAGGAAGCTCATTCCTCTTAAAGCCACTGGGGGGGTGAGGAGTCCCCAAAACACAGAAAAGCCCCCAGACCCATAGACGTCTGAAACGTACCGCCCAAAACAGGGACCCAGAACACACGTGCCCAAATGAGCCCCCCACAGGCAAGTGGCCCCCTCAGCTCCCTCAGATCCTTCATGCACGGGCCTCTCCTATGCCCAGGTCACAGGCTCCTCTGACACCTACAGGGAAACTAAGGCACAGCACGCCCTCCTCCACTGCACAAACCCACTCCTGGGAGCACCCTCCTTGTCCCCACACTGAAAGACCAGGGTTCAAACCTCCACAGGCACTTAGAGCTGGAGCCTTGGTTTACCCATCTGCACAATGGTCACCTCTCTCCGAAAGGCTATGTCGACCTGTAGGTGCCAGGCAAGGCCACTGCTGTCAGTGGTCCGCACACCAGCCTCCCTCCCACCGGGTCGTGTGTACAGACCCTCTTGGTCCCCACTTTCTGGAGGTGCCAGCTCCTGGGAGACAGACTGCAGGGTCCCAGGTTCTGACCAATCCAAAACTGTCAGGCGCAGGACGACCAGCTTGAGACCCTCTTAGGCAGCCTGAGTGCTCACAGGCCCCCAACCAAAGACGGACCCTCCCAAAAAAATACCCAGGAAACAGCCAGAACCCCTGGACATGTGTGCCTGGCTGCAGCCCCCCTGCCCAGGGCCACCTCTAGCAAACCGCCCGTCCCTGTGGTCAGAAGGGACTGTTTCCCCCCTACCACCTGCTGCCCAGGACAGGCCGAGCAGGTGGGCCAAACCCTGGGGTCCCCCGAGCCCAGGAAGTAGCCAAGCCTGTCAAGATTTCCCTCTCTTTGTTCCAGAGAAAGCGCTCCCGGGTGGCCCTAGAAATTCATCCCAGGGGACCCAGGCCTCCCTGCTTGGGAAATTAACACATCTGTCAGTGCTGGTGGAAGGGACTGGGAGGGTGGCCAGCAGGGATTTAGGAGGCCCTGGGGAGGGCCCTGGTCCTCACTGAGTCCCCAGAAATGTCTGGAAGTCCATCAGGTGCAGGGGGCCCAGGGCACGGACACATCCAGCACAGCATTGCTGAAACTGACAGCCACAGACGGATGGAGAGAGGGATGGACAGTGGGGCATGGACGGGGGACGGTAGAGGGACGAGAGGACCATGGACAGCAGCGGGGCTAATGCCTGAGACAACTCTGGGACCCGAGTCTGGCCAGGCGGGCACTGCGGGTGTAAGCCCGGTGACCCCACACTGTTGTCCGCCCCCACAAAGGACATCTCTGCAAATGGGGGCCTGGAGGCGGAGGGTCTGAGTGTGGAGAGGCCAGTGCAAAGGCCCTAAGGGGGAAACCGGGGGTAAGTGGGCTGCCTGAATTGGACGGATTCGGGTCACATGCCGGCACCTAAGCCGAGACACCCCAGAGTGAGCGGGAAGTTCAGGGGACATAGCGAGGTACCCCGATCCACCAAGAAAGGGTCTGAGACTCATTGCTGAGATGGGAGTGATGGGTCGGCGAGGGGAAAATGGGGGTGACCGGGCCAGGGCTGGGGAGCACCCATCCACGCAGGGCATAAAATAAACTCTCTGGGGAAAACGACACCCCCACGCTTCCTGCACAGTTGGGGTACAGGGCAAGACCTGACACTTCCCACAGAGCAGGGGTCTAGGCAGAGCCCCTATACTTCCCATGGAGTTGGGGTCCAGGGATAGGACTCCCACTGCATACAGACTTAGGGCGCAGGGGAACCCCCACTGCATGCGGAGCTGGGGTGCAGGGTGGGGTTCCCACTGCCTACAGAAACGGGTCAACCCTCAACTACATAAGTCGGAGTATAGGGGCGGGCCCGCTCCCTGCAGAGTTGGGGTGACAGGGGACTGGTGGCCAGGGAGTGAAGCTCCCTCCTCCTCTTGGTTGCCACTCCCGGAAGTCCGCCCCAGCCCGGGTGAGGAGTTTGGGGAATCACAATCAATGGAGGAAGGAAAGGAGATGTACTTCCAAACACAACTGGTCACTGGAGTGGACAGCCAGTCCACAACGTCGGGCGCTGGGGCGCCTCACTCCTGGCCTTTGTCCTGGGAGCCCGAGAGCCCTTCCTGTTTCTGCCAGACCTGGGGTCTCATACTGACCTCCCTCCTGCCAAGCGGGTACTTCCAGGCCGGAGAACCGAGTCCGGCCTTCTCAGTCCGGAAGGAACACGGTCTCTGTGGAAATCGGCTACTAATTTTTCTCAAAGCCCCTCTCACCCCCGAACTCAAGCCCCCGCAGCTTTCCGAGGCAAATGCTTCAGCGTCCATACAAACCAACATGCTTCACCCCTAGAACATCCTATCAAGCAGTGAGGTGAGCCCTCGCCACCCGCCCACCCAGGCAGAGCTCTCAGCCCTGCCATGCAGCAGGTAGAGTGGCTAGCGACCCAGGGCCCAGAACTCAGTCCCCGGCACCGGCGAGAGGCGCTCTGACATTAATGCATGGCAGCACCGCATGTCATATGCTGACAGGACAGAGGGGAAACTGAGTCACGGGGAAGCAGGTGGCCCGGGGGCAATTCTGAGGCTCCATCCTGCCCTACCAACAACCCCCCACCCTCCGCGTGTGCCGGGTGCACACATGCCTGGTGGCAGTGCAAGAGCTGTCCTAGGAGGGGTCCTGCAGGACCTTGGACATGAAGCTGGACACCATTAACGCCGGCACCCTCGGGGTCACACACAACTCCTGAGACCCGTCGCACCCCCCGGAAAGCACACCCACACACCCAAACCCCAGGCTCTAAACTCACACACCTTTGTACACCTCTCCAGCCCCCACGCCCCAGGATGGGTCTCCCGGCTCAGTCCTGCCCCGCGCCTGGCCGCCGTCGCACTGTGCTCCGGTCCGAGGACACGCACCTGCAGCTGCTGGCCTGGCCGCACCAACCCGTCCGCTCCGCGCGCACCAGGAGCCTGAGTTGCAGGTGCCGCGGAGGCCCCGCCCCAGGCGCTGATTGGATGGGACTCGGCTCGTTTGCATAGAGGGCGGGGTCCTGTGGCCCAGCGCCGCCCCCAGAGCCCGGTGCAGGCAGATGAGGGCTTCCTGGAGCACCCAAGCCCCGCCGCTCTGACTACCCCACCTCCCCAGTAAGGACTCTGACGGTCTCTCACCAAATCGGCTCCAAGCCCGGACTCAAACTGACCTGACTGAAATACAACCCTGGCCCCAAATGGGGGCTGCAAATAGGGGGCTCTGGGGTGTGTCCAGCTGTCTGTCCCTCTGGGCTGACCTCGTGCCTGGACAAGGTGGCAGTGCCCTGAGCTGCAGGGCCTCTCCTCATTGGTCAGCCAGGGGCGGGGTCACTGACTAGCATGGGTCGGAGCGATGGCCCAGCGGGTAGGGCGTTTGCCTTGCACGCGGCTGGCCTATGCCGCCCGGGTTCGATCCCCGGCATCCCATATGGTCCCCGAGCACTGCCAGGAGTAATTCCTGAGTACAGAGCCAGGAGTAACCCCTGAGCATTGCTGGTGTGACCCAAAAAAAAAAAAAAAGGCTTCAGGGGTCCGCTCTTGGATGGACACAGCCCCTCTCCCGCAGGGGCCAGGCCCAGATAAAATAGGGGGCAGCTGAGTCTGCCCAGTGGGAGCACTCCAGGCCAGCGATGGGGCACAGGTGATCCTGGAGGGGCCGCGTGGCTGGGGGGCAGGCGGGGGAATTTGGACAGGCCTCTGATGTGCGGGCAGGAGTTTGCTGCTCCGGGAGGTCACAGTCACGCACGCGCAGGCAGAGGGAAGGTGTGGAGGGCAGGAGGGCAGGAGGGCAGGGGTGATGCCAGCGCCTGGGGAAGTGCCCAGACGGAGAGGGGGTCGCACTGGGGCAGAACAAAGGGTTGCCAAAATGACTGGATGACCACCACCTCGGAGGCCGACAGGAACGGCCGGCCCCTCGCCTGGGGCGCAGACAGGGTGGAGGCGGCAGGAGGCGGGTGGGGAAGAGCAGTGCAGGGCCCGGCTCACCCCCGGACAACGGGCCGACGGTCCGGTCAGCTTCCCCCTCTGGGCCTGACCAAAGGGTTCACCCAGTGCCGCAAGGTGGGACCAGGGGTTCTATCCCACCTCTAGACCCCACCCTGCAGGGCACTAGCCAGGGAGAGGGTCTCCCAGACCAGACTGGGGGCTTCTGCCTTGGCTGAGCCATAGGAGGCTTGGGGCGCACCGAGGTGGCTGGGAGCCCCAGGCCCCCGAGGGCCCTCTGTTTACCTGCGGCCGCCTCTGATGCAACAGGCAGGCTCTGGTTACGTGAGGGCTGCAGCTGGGGTGGCTCTGGGAACAGAGCGGCAGGAAGGGGCGCGGCCAAGGCGAGTCACACCTCCCGCATGCCTGGTGCCCCATGGTGCTCCTGTGTGCCAGGCACACCTTGGGGGACGAAGGGAGCCTGGGAGATTGTGGGGTGCGCTCCTCCCGCACCCTCCCCGTCGCAGGACCTTCCAGAGCAGGATCATAGATGGCCGACCCTGGGGGGTCACTCGACTGGCTCTCGCCTCTGCCTGGGGCCCTCTGGCAGAGCAAGGAGGGTACTGAACGTCCTTTTTCCAAGGAATCCACCCAAGTCTCCCTTCTCCCGACACTCCCCACAGCCTCCCATAGCCAGAGCTGAGCCCAGGTGAAGCAGGTGGGGTGGGGGACCTCAGGGCTGGGCTGCTGTGTATCCGAGTCCCTTCCTCAGAGAAGACTCCCTTGGTGGCCGGAGCGACAGCACAGTGGGGAGGGCGTTTGCCTTACGCTGCCAACCCAGGTTCGATCCCCGGCATCCCATATGGTCCCCCTGAGCACCGCCGGGAGTAATTCCTGAGTGCAGAGACAGGAGTGACCCCTGAGCATTGCTGGGTGTGACCCAAAAGAGAGCAAAAAAGAAAAAGACTCCAGGCGGGGCTTCTGGTCACACAGCTGACTTCCGCTTGATCTCCAGCACCCCAGAGGGTCCCTTTGAGCACTACGAGGAACCCTGAGCGCAAACAGATACGGGGTCCTGGTAGAGCCAAATGCAACAAGAGTTTCTGGGGCAGGTCACAGGGACTGAGCAATGCAGGGGTCCAGGCCAGTTCAGGGCACTGCTGGGGAAGCTGGACCTTCCCTGCTGCTCCGACTGCGGGGGGGGGGGAGCATCAGGGTGACTGGGGAGGGGGAGCATCAGGGTGACTGGGGAGGGGGAAGGCGGTGGGGGGCAGAGGGGGTGATAACAGCAGAAACGCAGTGAGCGGTGCTGCGGCTGCAGCCGCGGCTCAGACAGGTCTGTGCATCCCACGGGATCAGCCTATGACAGGCTGGTGGTCACTGGAGGGTGACCACATCTGCAGGGCAAGAGAGTCACCAGCATGGGCCCCGCTGGGGTGTCCTGAAGAGCCGGAGCGCCGTGGAGAAGGGTGCCACCCCTGAGTGGTACATGGGGATGCCCCCACTCCGAGGCTGCACGTGGGGTGAAGGAAGGTAGGGGGACACTCTGGCCGGAGCTGAAAGCTGACCGGAGCAATAGCACAGCGGGTAGGGCATTTGCACCCTAGATCGTCCCCTGAGCACTGCCAGGAAAGTCCTGAGTGAAGAACCAGGAGTAACCCTTGAGCATCGCCAGGTGTGATCCAAAAAGCAATACACAAATACAAGACCGGGAGCCTCGGGCCGGAGCGTTAGCCCAGCGGGTAGGGCGTTAGTTAGCCTTGCATGCGGCCAGCCTGTGCCGGCCTGGGTTCAATCCCGGCACCCCATATGGTCCCCTGAGCACCGCCAGGAGTGATTCCTGAGTGTAGAGCCAGGAATAACCTCTGAGCATCGTGGGGTGTGACCCAAAAAAGGAAAAAAAAAATAAAATAAAATAACGGGACCCTGACTCCAACCCCAGCCACCGAAGACCGGCTGAATCCACATTGGTCCCAGGGGCCTCCTCTGAACCCTGTTCACAGACCTGAAGGGCCTGGGGGTCCCACCTGATCAGTGACCCGACCCTCGTTTCACCCACTCCTGGAGGGTCACCTGAGCCCCAGGCACCTGCTGTTCCTACGGCCCTGGGCAGAGGACGGGCGCCTCACGCCCCCTGGTGGCCAGCCCGGGAGCAGCCATGTAAATGAGATGCAGAGAAGCCCCAGGCGCTGCTGGGAGTTGGGGCCACAGCTGGGCTAAGAACTCGGACCAGCCACACCCAAGGGCTGCGGCTGAGCATCCGTGTCCCTCCTCAGCTGACAGTGTGTCTGGGATCACAGGGCCATGTCCAGTCCACCTTCACTGGCCAAGGCAGCGAGGCTGTGGGGGGCGGCGGCAGCCAGATAAGGGGGCTCTGAGAGTGGGCAGGGGTGGTGTGAGGTAGCCACAGGCTCAGCAGGGCAGTGGGGGGGCACAAATGGGAGCACGGACCCCCACGGTGACCCCCTCGCCCGCCTCAAAGCGCTGCTCTGTGAAGTGCGAAGTCACCAAGGCCCGGGGGGCTGGGGGAGCAAGGCTGGGTAACTTCAGCAGGGGGGCGGTGGGCAGGGACCATGGTGATGGAGATGCAGGTGTCAGAGACGTAGGTGTGGGACACTGTTTCACTTCGGCGTAGCTACGACCATCCCCACCCCACCCTGCCCCAACTCTGGAGGCCGAAGAGCTGAGCGCGGCTGGGCCTGGGTCATCCCACTCAGCGTGGTGCCAGGTGACTGCAGACTCAGAGTAGATGGTCCCTCTGTCCCGGGGGTCCTGGGGAACAGGGGCTGAGGTCAGAGGCAGGAAGCTTGATGGGGAGCTGGCGGTGGAGAGTCAGGGGAGTCTCCTGCTGGATCTATCCCGCAGGCGCCGGCAGGTGTTGGAGGGACGGATCAGTCCAGAGCACAGCGCGTCTGCCCGGCCCTCAGCACTGCCCCGGCCCTCAGCACTGCCCCGGCCCTCAGCACTGCCCGCCCCTCAGCACTGACCTGGCCCCAGGGAGCACCTCCAAGTCCATCAGGGTCAGGCTGAGGAGGGGTGGGGGCAGGCTCTCAGGGCTGGAAGAGGAGCAGCAAGGAGAGACCCAGGCTGAGTGTGGGTTGGGGTGGCCACGGTCCTCAAAGAAGCCCACCAACACACAAGGGCAGCCCCCCCCCCACACACACACACTGAAGCTTTTCTGGACAGGGGGCGCGGAGCGGCTGCAGCCACAGGTGCTGAGAACCCAACCCCCGTCTCCCTGCGGGGTGCGGGGGAAGCCGCCCTAGGCGAGGCAAAGCGGGGGCTTCGAAGGCGGCACCTGGGGACCCCACCCTGCCCCTGCACAGAGGAGCTGCTTCCCGCAGCCCCCAGCAGCAAGACCGCGCCGAGGTGGAGCCAGACACATCTGCATGTTTATTAGCCGCAATGGAACAAGTCAGGCGCCCCAGCCCTCTGCACGCTGGGGGCCGCCCACTGGCTCCCTGCCCAGGGCTCCCCCTCATGCTCCCACGCCAGCACCCCTTCTGGCAGGCCCGGCCGAACACCCCGCCTGCCGGCCTGCTCAGGTACCTGCTGCTGGCCCTGGCGATGGCCAGGCCCCCAGGGTTAGGGGGCCAAGACAGGGCCGCTGGACCCTCTAGAGGATGGAGGAGTTTTCCGAGCACGAACAGCAGCGGCGCGGGCAGCTACCTGTGGCCGTGGGCGCTGGCGTTCATGTGCTCCCGGATGCTGATGGCCTGCTTCAGGAGACCCTCGGCGCTGCGGAAGTGCGCGCTGCTATCCACCAGGTTCTTCACAGCGCTGTGGCAGGAGAGCCCGGTCAGCCTGCCTGCTCCGGCCCCCCCACCCACGCAGGAAACCGCCTCGGAGCTCCCCACGGCCCACCTGCACGCGTACTCCCACGGTGTAGACGGCACCCTGGCTCTGCTCCTCCCACCGCTGCATGTCTGCCTGCGGGCCAGGGCGTGGCACTGTGAGCAGGGGATGGCCTGGGGGGGCACAGGAGCCCAGGGACCACCTACCCACCCACGCACACACCTTGTGCTGTGCCAACTCGGGCAGCGGGCGGCGGACGTGCTCCTGCAGCCGGTACAGCGCCACCGACGGCTCGTTGGCCAGCACGTAAACGCTCTCGGTGAACTTGTCCGTGACTGCGGGGACAGAAGGACATGGCCTCCACACTTCTGCTGCACTTCCTTCCGGTGCCCGGCGCGCCTGTGCAGGGCAGGGGAGTTCCGGAAGGACACCCCTAAAGGCCTCTGACTCCCCAGCCCGTTCCCCGGGCGGGAATGCATGGCACCGCCACCAGCCATGGCAGCCAAGGTCCGGGGACTCTGCTTCCCAGACGGCGTAGCCAGGACGAAGCTCGGGAGCCGGGACGTGCACGTCCCCCTGCTTGGGACACCAGGGAGTGAACTTGGGTCCCCACCCGCACCGATCACCTCTTCAAGTTGCCCTAGTGGCCGATTACACCCAAATATGGTGACCTCGGAGCCCGCGGGCAGCCGTCCCCACCCAGGTCCAGTCCCCGCTGCACCGGGACGAAAGAACCAGGAGCAGGCGCAGGGCCCCGACACTAAGACCCGTCACTTCTCCTGTTTGCTTTTGGCCACACCCACCCGGAGGTGCTCCAGGGGACATTCCCGGCTCCGCACTCCGGGGGGCTCAGGGACCCCAAGATCGAGCCCGGATCGGCCGCGTACGAGGAAAGCGCCCTCCACCGCCGTCCTATCGCAAGGGCCCCAAGTCCCGTCACTTCTAACTTTCTAACTGCGGGTTCCGACCCCGGGTTAAGTGGACACACAACACGTCGCGGGCAGTGTCCACGCCGAGCCGCGCTGGTCCGGGTGCAGGGAGTCCTCCGGGGACCGCGGGGACCTTGCTCACAAAGCTGGCACGATGGAGCTCCATGTCAGAAAAAACCCAGGTCGGGGCTTGTCCCCGAGTGTCGGGGACCCCCGGCGCCTGCCCCCGCCGCCTCGCGCCACCTTTCTTCCCCTTGAGCTGCATCTCGGGCTCCTCCATGGCGCCCGCGGCCCGGCGCGCCCGGCGACCGGAAGCGGAAGTGCGCGCGCGGGACCGGCCGCCAGAGTCTTCCCCCCGCGGGAGCGGGACGCCGCGCGAGCCCGTTCCGAGGCCCGGCGGCGGAGGCGGTGAGGAGCCGGCAGCCGAGGAGAGCGGCGCGCCCGGGGACGGCGAGCGGGGCGGACATCCCGAAAGCGCCGGAGGGAAGGCCACGCGGGGGGGCAGGGGGGGGCGCCCCCTCCTCCAAGTCCTCCTTTCCGAGGACCCGCGAATTGGGGCGACGCTCCGTCTACTGCCCCGTTCTGGAAGAATTCCTCGCCCTGTCACGCTACCAAATCCCGGCGCCTGCACGTGACGGCAGGGCCAAGGAGAGGACATTATTAGGGACGAGGCGCCCTTTCGAGTCCCTAGACGCTCAGCCTGCAGGCTCAAGCCCTCAGCTGGAGTTCCGCCCACCCTCCCAAAGGCGGAAACCTATTGGTTATCTCGAAAGAGTGGGCGGGGCTAGTGAGGAGTGACGCCAGTGACGCCACCAGAGCCCGCCCCGGACCGCGAGGGGCGGCCTGCGCCGGCGTCGTCCGGCCCCCCGCGGAAGCCACGCCCCTCTCCCGGGCTTAAAGGTTCCGAAGCTGCGCCTGCTGCTCCCGGCTTTCCGCACTTTTGGGGGCGGGGGTGCGCAGGCGCAGTGGGGAGCTCTGGGGTGGGGGTAGCGGCCGCGTATCAAGTTGCTCTCTGTCCCGGCAGAAGCAGCCTGGGCGTTGAGAGTCCAGACTAAGCTCGCTCCCTTCATCCTTATATCAATTGGACGAAAAGTTTGTGAATTGGGCCCCCGAGTTTTTGGGGGCCCGGGCTTGTGACGCGGGGTGACCGAGGAAGCTCGTGGGAGGTGAGTGGACCTCCTGGATGGATGTGCGCGGGGCGGGGTGGAACTGGACATCACGCCCTTCTTTCTCGATGCCTCCACTCGAGTGGACTCCCTCCCCCGCAAATAAACGCCGCGGTCGGTTCTTAGGCGCTGAGCCCACGAGGTGCCCCTGCCCGCTCTTCCCTCACGGTGCCTTTTAGACCATCCTGTTTTTATCAGGGAGGAAACTGAGGCGCAGCGAAGTGTGCCCAGAACTGGAGACCCTGGGACAGTCTGGAAGCCGAGAGCGCAGCTCGTGGCTGGTGGGGGAGGAGTGAGCCGAGAGGGCCCCAGCCCCCGTGGCCGCGCTTGCAGCCTGCGCCTTCTCGGAGCTCGGACACCGATGCCCCTCCTGTCCAGGCGCCAGGATCCCCATGGAGCCCCTGAGCCTGCGGAGAGCCTCGGCCTGACCCCGCAGACCTGCTCGCTAGAACTCGGGGACCCCGACGAGCCTGTGGAAGTCCCAGATGGCTCGGACACGGTGGTCCTCAGCCTCTTCCCCTGCACCCCGGAGCCTGGGAACCCGGAGCCGGATGCGGGGCCTCCCCGCCTCAGGGTAGGACACCCCAGGGGACCAGCCTCCTTCCGCCCCCTGCAGTTTCCATTCGCGCCAGGACTCCATGGCAAAGCGCGTACCTTGCACGCACAGGGGTTCGAGCCCCTTCCTCAGCACACAAGTACCAAGTAAAAAGGAATTCCTGTGGTGAGGTATCCTCTTAATATTTCCCAGCCTTCAAAGGGCACCAAGCGACTCACCAGGCACGCAGTCAGTCGCCCTCTCTGACTAGCTCCAGAACCTTCCACCTAGCAGAGCCCTGTCGCCACAAGCAGGCACCCCTCCCGCCCTTGCTCCCCAGTGAGCCCCATCCCATATCACAGAGGGCTTGTGTCTGCATCTCACCCCAGGGGAGGGGCTTGGCCCATTCTGTACAGGAATGGGTTGGTGGCAGGGCAGATATGGGAGAGCGAAGCCTGTGTCTGTGGGGTGTGGCTGAGTTCAGCTTGGCTGTAACCCCCCAACCAATCTTCCAAGGCCCAGGGGGCAGGGTCCTGGCTTCACTCAGGATAGACTTAGGCCCCTCGTATCCCCGCAGGCAGCCCCCTGAAGCACTCCACGACCCTCACCAACCGGCAGCGGGAAACGAGGTCTCAGCACTGCCGGCCACCCTAGACTGTGAGTGCATCAGTCCCTCACGGTGGGGGGCACGGGGAGCGGGGGAGAACTGAGGTGGGGCAGGAGAGGACCCCACGTGTCTCTGGCCCACAGCCCTGTCAATCCACCAGCTGGCTGCCCAGGGGGAGCTGAGCCAACTGAAGGAACATCTGAGGAAAGGTGATTGTCCCTTGGTCCCCCCCACTGTCCCTGGTGCTGCGGTGACCTCTGCCCTCTCACTTTTTTTTTTGCTTTTTGGGTCACACCCGGTGATGCTCAGGGGTTACTCCTGGCTCTGCACTCAGGAATTACTCGTGGCGGTGCTTGGGGACCATATGGGATGCCGGGGATCAAACCCAGGCCGGCAAAGGCCGCCGACGTACAAGGCAAACGCCCTAACCAATGGGCTATCGGTCGGGCCCCTGCCCTCTCACTTCTGACCCCTTCCCCCACCAGGTGACAACCTCATCAACAAACCGGACGAGGCGTGGCTTCACCCCCTCATCTGGGCATCAGCCTTCGGGAGATCGAGACTGTCCGCTTCCTGCTTGAGTGGGGTGCGTCCTGGGGCCCCAAGTCTGCTGGTGTCTGCCAGGGATGCCTTTTCCCTGCCATCACGACTTCCTCTGTTCCCCCAAGGGGCTGCTGACCCCACATCCTTGCCAAGGAGCGGGAGAGTGCCCCTGTCCCTGGCCAGCACGGGTGGCTACACCGACATCGTGGGGCTTCTGCTGGAACGGGACGTGGATATCAACATCTACGACTGGGTGAGGGTGCTGGGCCGCCACTGCTTCCCGGCCACTGGAGTTGAGCAGAGGCAGGCAGGCAGCTGAGGGGCAGTGAAGGGTGTCCTGATGGAGCCCGGAGTGGCCCATGGGGGGAGTGGGAAGGAGAATACTCCAGGAGGGCTTCCTGGAAGAAGGGGTCTAGGCTATGAACTGGAGGCACAGGAGAGTGAAGTTGGAGGCAGGGTGCTGTGGGCAGCAGGGACAGAAAGTGCAATGGCTGTCCCTGCTCCTCCCTTCCCTGCCCCAGAACGGAGGGACGCCCCTGCTCTATGCCGCGCGTGGGAACCACGTGAAGTGTGTGGAGGCCTTGTTGGGTGAGTGGGGCCCAGCCTCTAGGGTCTGCCTAGCTCTCCAGGAGGAGCCCATCTGCTTCCTAGGGAGGGATGCAGGCGACACTGGCAGCCACAGGTTAGCAGGACACGTCCAGTCCTGCAGCTCACACCAAGTCCCGGGTAGCTGGCCCCAGGCCCAGCGCTGAGTGTCCACTCTGTTTGCAGCCCGCGGCGCCGATCTCACCACCGAGGCCGATTCGGCTACACCCCGATGGACCTGGCTGTGGCTCTGGGATACCGGAAAGGTCGGCCGAGCCCCTCTGGGTGGAGGCAACACCGCAGCCTGGGAAGCCGGTGCTGGGGCAATGTCTGGTTCTTCGCCTTCGGCCTCCCGGGTGCCCTCGCTTCTGAGGGCGAGAGGAGGTGCCACGGAGGTTCCCCTGGGTGGGAGATGGGCCAGGGAGAAGAGTCAAAAGGCGAAGTGCAGCTCTGCACGCAGAAACAGGAGCCCCAAGTTAAACCAGCAGCAGGCGGAGCGCCAGGACGGTGGAAGATGTGCTGGCCTCGCACGCACTGGGTCTGATTACGGGTTCCCACAGTGGCCCCTGAGCTCCGCTGGGAATGATCCCTGAATGCAGAGCCAGGAATCAGCATTGAGCACCCTTGGGTGTGGCCCTCAACACAAAAAGCACCAGCAGTGCACAACCCCCTGGCACTGCAGCATGCGGCAACTACACGCATAAACAAAATTCAGGGCTGGAGCCACAGCGCCAGCGGAGGGGCTGAGGCTGGCGCAAAAGGACGGCAGGGGGCCGGGCGATAGCCCAGCGGGTGGGCGTTTGCCTTGCACCGGCCGGCCCTTGCCGCCCGGGTTCGATTCCCGGCATCCCATATGGTCCCGAGCACCGCCAGGAGTAATTCCTGAGTGCAGAGCCAGGGTAACCCCTGAGCACCGGGTGTGACCCAAAAGCAAAAAAAAAAAAAAAGGGACGGCAGGGAGGGCGCTGGCCTAGCACATGGGCGACCTGGGTTCCATCGCCGTCCCGGAATCCCATAGGGTCTCCCAGCCCCGCCAGCAGCACAGAGCCAGCCTTCTTGGGGCTGGGCCCCATGTCCCCTCAACCTTCCCACATTTATTTTTGCTTTTTGGGTCACACCAGGCAATGCTCAGGGGTTACTTCTGGCTCTGCACTCAGGGAATTACTCCTGGCAGTGCTCAGGGGAACCATATGGGGTGCCGGGATAGAATCCTGATTGACCATGTACAAGGCAAATTCCCTTCCTGTTATCGCTCTATTGCTCTGGCCCCAACCTTCCCATTCATTTATTTTTTTTTTTGGGTCACACTGGTAATGCTCAGGGGTTACTCCTGGCTCTGCACTCAGGAATTATTCCTAGTTGTGCTCAGAGGACCATATAGGATGCCGGTGTTCAAACTCAGTTGGCCACAGGCAAGGCAAACACCCTCCCCGCTAGCTACTGTTCTATTGCTGCAGCCCCCAAGCTTCCCACTCTTGACCCAGGGAGTTCTGGGGTGATGAACCAGATGCCTGACAAGGCTCCGGCTCAGATGGGCCCTGTCCTTCCCAGCCACTGTGAGGAGCCCCATTCAGTTTGCTGGGGACATGCTTTATAGTCCTGAGCGCCCCAGGGAGGTTGCACTGGCACAGATTCCAGGGAAACTGAGGCCCAGGGAGGGTGCTGTTCATCAGGCAGTCCCAGACACCAACTCTGCTTACAGGGGCCCATTTGGTCCCTGCCGTGGGTGGCAGCAGTGGCAGGCAGGACCCCGCGTCCACCACCCACTCACGCTGTTTCCTGTCCTGTCCGGTCTGGCTTCAGTGCAACAGGCCATCGAGAGCCACATCCTCAGACTCTTCCAGAGTGACCTGGCACCTGCCGAGGGCGAGTGAGGGTCACCAGCCAGGAACTCCGGACACTCAGGGAACAGAGCGAGAGGCCGACGTCAGGGGTGCCAAACACCTGCTTCCAAAGCAGCGAGACTCCTGGCCAGACCGAGTGGAGCTGGGAGAGGGGTCCTTCTGCCTGGCAAGGAACCAATAAACCTTTTTTTGTGCAGAACCCAAGGAACTTGCTGTGCTTCCTGGAGGGCTTCCTGGAGGGAGGTGGTGCCCAGCCAGCCTCACATCTTTTTCCCCAGCACTCGCAGGTGGTAGATGACTAGGCGGCCAAAGAAGTCAGTGGGGGTCCTCCAGGGTCACCTTCAGCTGGTCCACCTCAGCAGCTGGCACAGGGAAGCTGTGAACAGCCAGTCAAGGCCAAGGGCAGTCTTGTGTGTCTTCACCCTCTCGTCCCCGCCCTCGAGGCTGCAGTCCTGCTGGAGTCCAGGGGTCCCTGACCTGCCCAGGCCCGGCCCCCACAGCCAGAACAGGATATTTGCAGGGAGTTGTTGTCCTCCGGGTAGAAATCCAGAATCTTGCCAAGAGCCCCAGTCCCCTGCGATCCTGTGAGAAGGGCCACGGTGAGGCTGGGGTGCCCAGCCCTCACCTGCCGCTCTCCCCCTCCTCGGTCCCTCAGTACCTTCCAGGCGGCCTCGGCGACAGGAGAAGCCGCCTTGGAACTGGATCCGCAGCTGGGACACCTGCACGCGCTGCGGGAACTCCAGTGTCACCCACTGGGCAGGGCCCTGAGAGCCAGCGGGGAAAACAAGGCCGGGTGGCACAGGGTCAGTGCCCTGCCACCTCGCCCGCTCGTTCCGAGGCCCGCGGCCGGGGGTGGGTGACGGCCCCCCTCCCCTTCTCCTGCACTGGAAACCTCACCTGGTCCGAGCTCCAGCACGTCTCCTCCACCTGATCGAACAGGTGCTTCTTGCCAAACTGCCTGGTGTCACGATTCAACACGGAACTCACCCTGGGGACGGGGGTAACGGGTAAGGGCCGAGCCCCCTGGGGGTTCCTCGGAGCGCCCGCCCCTCCCCCGGTTCTCACCTGCTCACGGTCTCGGGGCACACCAGCGAGTGGCTCATCCCGGCTCAGGCGCCCCCGCAGACTGTCCGGCTGCTCTCGTGCGGGAGACCCCTTCTGCGGAAATTGGGGCCCGGGGGAAGTTCCAGCCGCTGGAAGCCGAGCAAACAAACTGCCAGGACCAGCCTTAGTTGTTCCGCAACCGCGCGGGAACCCGGAAGCGGAGCCCAGGCCTCGTGGGCTCTGCGCAGGCGCACGGAGACTCGGGCCCGCCCCTAGGCGAGATGAGTTTTGCGGTCCGCCCCTTAAAGGGCCCGCGATCTAGCTCGCTTCCCTTAGAGACCAAGGTTGGGCACCAGCCAAAAAACAAGTGTCCGCTTAGTGTGGGGCTCTGTCCTGTGCTGGGGCCTATAGAACACTGACTTAGGAGCCTGAGAGACTTCCTGTGATGAAGGCCTGCTGAGCCCCCTCCACCTCCCTCCCTCCCCTCTCAGAGGCCAAAGGAAGAATTGAGGCCAGGGGGCTCTGCAGGTCTGGAATCACCTTCAACAAGGTGGCTCAGAGCTAAGTGTAAGCGGGAGGGCGTTTGCCTTGCACGCGGCTGGCCCAGGTTAGATCCTCAACATCCATTTGGTTCCCCAAGCCCCAAAAGGAGTGATCCCTGAGCACAGAGCCAGGAGTAACCTCTGAGCATTTTGGCCCAAATGCAAACTAACAGGACCACAGCGATAGCCCAGCGGGAGCCTTGCACCTGGTTGCCTTGCACACGCCGACCTGGGTTCGATCCGGGCATCCCATAGGGTCCCCCGAGCACTGCTAGGAGTAATCCTGAGTGCAGAGCCAGGAGTAACCCCTGTGCATTGCTGGGTGTGACCGCCCCAATTTTTTTTCTTTTTGGGTCACACCCGGCTCTGCTCAGGGGTTACTTCTGGCTCTGCGCTCAGGGAATTACTCCTGGTAGTGCTCAGGGGACCATATGAGATGCCAAAGATTGAACCCAGGTCAACCCCATGCAAAGCAAACGCCCTTCCCACTGGATTATCACTCCGTCCCCCATTTTTTTTTAAAACTGCAAACAGGGACCGGAGCGATAGCCCAGCGAGTAGGGTGTTTGCCTTGCATGCGGCCCGCTTTGCCGGCCGGGGTTTGATCCCGGCATCCCATAAGGTACCCCAAGCACTGCCAGGAGTAATTCCTGAGTGCAGAGCCAGGAGAAACCCCTGAGCATCGCCGGGTGTGACCCAAAAAAGCAAAAAAAAAAAATGCAAACAGACAAAAAAAAAAAAAAAGGTGATTCAGCCTCCAAATCTGTCTTCCTAAGGAAATGTTGTCAGGAGTTATGAGGGGAAGGGGGTTTGAGTGGGGTTTGAAGGATGCAAAGAAGTTAGCTTCTGGGCCAAATATTTGACAAGACTTTATCATCTTTTCTCCACCAGCCTTTTTTCTGGGTGGTTCTGGGGACAGCAACAAGTCCCCACTCTGGGTAAAGGAGAAATCGCAGTCCCTGAACCAGAGGGAGGGGGGAGGGCACTCCACCACCCCTGTGGGGAGTGGGGGTATTAGGACTGCAGCTCCCATAGTGGAGTTAGGGGGTGGGGGCAGGAAATCAGCAGGGTGAGAAAATGTGGGGTTCCGGGTGGAGGTAAGGCTGGGCTGGCTGGTCATGAATCTGCAGACGGATGGGGGCAGATCCCTCCTGGCCCAGAGCCGCCACGGAGGTGCCGTAAAGGGCAGCACCCATCTGCGCCGCGTGAATAGAGGTTCCCAGGCAGCCTGCTCTGGCACGGGGCAGTGTTCCTGGCTCCAGCTGAATGCTCCGGGATCCAGCCCCTTTGAAGGGCTGGGGGGTGGCCCCCTGACATCCTCTGAGCCACTGCCCAAGCCCACTGCAGGAAGGGGGCTGGCTGGGAAAGTGGGCCACCCCAAGGTTTGCCAGCACTTCCTGTGTTGGGCCGGTTGTCAATCAGATGCCACTCTGGGCTCAGGGCTGGGCTGGGGCGCAGGATACACGCCCCCTCCCAGCGGAGAAGCTGGAGTGTTGGATTCTTCTTGTCCCTGCTAGCAGCAGGCAGCCAGGCTGTGTGACCTCCAACAAATCCCACAACATCTCTGAGTCCCGTTTCTTCTGCCATAGGGTGTTGGTGTTTTTTTTTTTTTCTCTTCGGCAAGAGCATGGGGGGATAGCACACCTTCAGGGACCACTTCGGGTGGTGCTCAGAGGAGCTCTGCAGTGCCAGGGATTGGACTGGTGCCAACCACGTGCGAGGCAAGTGCCCACTGTGCTGTCTCGGCAGCTCCCCTCCTGAGAGGGGGCAACTTTCGTTCTAGGGCTGAGGAGCATCTGTGGGCTTACACAAAACCGTGGCTGACATGTGTGTCGGCTGTGGCTCGCCCATGGCACCCTCCAGGCTGCAGGAGCTCAGCCCAGACTCCCAGAGGCCGTGCCCCGCCCTCCACCCCCTCCCTCTGGCAGGGAGAGGAAACTGCCCGCCAGCTCGCACCCCTTCCTGCCTCCTCAGCCCACTGGCGCCCCGCATGAATGAGAGTCCTGTTTCTCCAGGGAATTAGCAGCCTGGGCTCCCAGCCGGGCAGCCAAAAGTGGCCCATTCATTCGCCTGAGTGAGAGCCGATAGGGCCTGTCCCCTCACACACACCCGCACTGGGCAGGAGCTCTGGGAGACACAGGCGACTCTGGTTCTGCAGAGGGAGACCGAGGCAAAGTCACTTGTCCCTGGGGAGATTTCGGCCCGTCAGCTGGAACTGCCCACCCAGCCCCCATCTGCATTTTCCAGGGAGAGGGGAGCTGAGGAGGAGCAATTAGCCCAGCAGGAAGGGGCCAGAAGGCCCGGGCGTGAGTCTCCTTGGGGTCTCCGTGGACTGACCCTCCCTGGTGCTGGACTGTGACCGCCAGAGGAGGAGGAGCCCAGTGAGGGGGGTGCACTCTGCCCAGAAGAGGGTCTGTGCGCTGACCCATACCAGGGGTGCATTCTGCTGCGGTGTCTGCGCGTGAACGGCGTGGGCAGGGTGGGCATATTCCTGGGCAGCAAGGTCCAGATTGTAAGAAGGGGAAGGCACTCAGCTGCGAGTGGGGCCAGGTGGGGGCGTGGCCAAATTGCGGGCGTAGCCTCGATGGGGGGCTGGTCACGTCAGAGGTAAGGTTGTGTGACAAGGCCCTTGTGCTGCAAGGCCACCTGTTGGCCAGTTGAGGGGTGCATGACCAGAGGGCAGGGGTCCTGCCTCTCTAAGGGGTTTTGCCCGTGGTGTGGGCGACGTGTGTGATGGATGAAGAGAGGTTGGGTGAGTCACCTGGGCACCCCATTCACCTGCAGGACACCGCCTCTTGCTCCCTGGTCCACCCTACCCCTACCCCTCTCCTACCCCCTCCCCTACCCTTCCCTAACCCCTCCCCTGCCTCCTCCCCTCCCCCACTGGCTGCCGCCCTGGCGCTGGCCCCAGCCTGGGGACCAAGAGGCACCGGGGTCCCAGTGCCAGCTCCGGCCTGTAAATGGCTCTTTGAGGGCACTCAAAGATTCCCAGGCCAGGGCAACAGCCGGCCCCCCGGGCCTCAGGCCAGCCCTTAGCTCAGCCCCTGCTCAGCCCAGGGGCTGGGGTCCAGGGAGAACAGGGAAGGGGAGTCTGCAGCCGGACCTGGACCCCTGCCTGACCCCACCCACTCGCTCACACAACCTCAGGCAGGTAGTCCCACACCTGCCTTGATTTCCCCAGCTGGAGAGTGAGTAGCCGGAGAGGATGGGAGGTGAGGGCTTGCCTCGCCGTGGCAGTATTGGAGTGACCTCTGTTCCTTGTCGGCCACCACACATTGTCCTCTGAGCGTGAGCCGCGGCCGGACCTGAGAGCAGAGCAGGGCAGGTGCGGAGGCTGAAGCCTGGCAAAGTTCTTACCCAGCCTGCCTGCACCCCCACCCCACAGGAGCCCAAACCGCTTATATTTCTTTCCCCCTTTTCTTTTTGGGGGGTTGAGGTCACATCTGGCTCTGCCCTGAAAAGCTTGTGTCCAACAAGTGGTGCCCTCTCCGGGTCCCGCTGGCTTCCCTGAGCCTTGAGAGTGCAGGAAGAACAAGGGAAGATCCCCGCGCTGTCCGTCTGCTCGCTCTGCGTGACCGTGGGAGAGATTTTTCCACCAGGGACTCAGTTTCCCCATCTGTAAGATGGGGCTGAGACAACTACCAGGCATCAGGAGACCCGCATTGAGAGTGAAGCGACGTGAAGGGGCAGTAGGGAGAAGTGCGTTGCTGCGGGAGAGGCAGTGGGGGGACGGCGGCGCGGGGCGGGGGTCCGGGAGGGGCGCCCCTCCTTCCCACTGCCTAGCCGCCAGGCGGGGGGCGCATGCGCAGAGCGGCCGGCCGCCCCTTTATAAGCGCGCGGCGGCGCGGGCGAGCTGAGCGCAGGGCGCGGGGCTGGACCCGGTGCCGCGCGGGCCGAGCCGCGTCCTTTGTGCCGGTGGCCAAGTGCCCAGCGATGCGTCCGAGCTAGGAACCAGGTGGGGGTCCGTCGTGGGGAGGGTGTTGCGCGATGGGGAGCTGTTCTCGGGATCTGGAGAAGCGGAGCCCGGCATTAGGGATCGGATGGAAGCCCTCCTACCCCAGAATGGGCAGGGGGGCGGGGAGGGGGAAGGGAGCCCCAGGATGACCACGGCAGGGGTGTCCCTCCTGGGGAAAATCAGCGGGACACCACCGATGGGAGGTTGTTGGGGAATGAGGAGCCAGCACCCCCGAGGTGGGTCCTGGCTGCGTCGGGTCTCAGAATTGAGGAGGGGGCTCTGGGAGCCGAGACCCAGGAAAGGGGCGCCCTCCCCCCGTTGGGGAAGAAACCCGGGACACCCACATGTTGTATGGTGGACTCCGGAACAGAGCACTTGGGCTTCTGAGCCGAGACACCCGGGATTTTAAGCGGGGATTCCCAATTTGCAGATGGATGGACGACTGGGTTCCCGGCTGGGCTGCATTGGGGTGGGGGCTCCCAGATGAGCCTGGCTGCTGTGTATGTGGGGAGGTCTGCACACCTCGGGAAGGCCTCCCGTCCTATCCTGCCCTTCCACTCCGGGTGGACGTCCCTGTGGTCTGAGTAAGGGAAGAGACTCTGGGGGTTTCTATCCCTGGGGGTTCCCCGGTTTGTCCAGGACCTGGATTTGGGGTGCTGCCCTCACGCCAGGGAGCACTCTGGGCTTCCAGAGTGAATGCTGAGTGCAACCCCCTGTGGCGTCCACTATGGAGCCCTCAACCAGTGGGGGCACCCAGCCCCCAAAGGGAGAGCCTGGGGTACTTCCTCTCTAGCCACGTCCTCCCCTCCTGGGGACACCCCAGCCTGTCCCCTTCAGTCCCGTCTGCCCCTAAGGATCCGTGTGAAGGCTCTGACTTGGTCTGGGGACACAGGCACTGGGAAGTGGGGTGCCGGACCCCCCAGCCCAGTGCACCGGCTTTGTTCTGAGCAGCAGGAATGGGAGACCACCGCCAGGCAGAGGAGGAGACTGGCACTGGGCCCCGGGGGAGGGGAGGAGGGGGCTCTGTGTGGGACCCCAGGACGCAGCCTAACACCCCCGGGGAACGGGAGCATCTCCAGACTTGGGCTTTGTGTGCAGCGGCTGTGTGCGGGGAGGGTGCCGGGCTCGGGGCACCCCAGTCTGATTGAGTCGGTGTCTTTGTCAAGAACTTGTGTGGGGCTACGTCGCCCGGTGGCCATAGGAGGAGCACCGGCTGGTCTCCCAGGCCACCGTTCCCAGCCCGTGTGCAGGGAGCCCAGCGGGGCTCCTGGCCGCGGTCTGCGGGAGCGGGTGGTGTGCGCGGTGTGTGCGGCGCCATGCCCGGATTGTTCTCTCTTTGTTAGTGTCACTGCGCGTGGAAGTCGCCGGGGTCTTGGGGCTGTCTGGGGGTGTGCGCCAGGGGTCCGGAGCTTCTCCTCCGTGTGACTAGGGACATGGCCTGTGGGCAGAGTTGGGAGCTGACGGGGCGGGGCAGGAGCGCAGGTGGGGATGGTCTGGGTTCCTTCCTCACATGCCCACCCCGACAGGCCTGCTTGCTCCCGGCTGGGCACATGTGCTCCCTGCTGCCGGCTGGAGCAGTCAGCATCCACCCTGGGTCCAGCTCCACCCAGAGCACATACAGACCCCCCATGGGACATCCCCTGGACACAGCACCCAAAGCACACCAGACCTAGCCATGTAGGAATGCCTCCAGCACTCACCTCTCCCTACGCCATGCCTGGAAGTGGGGAGGAGGGCGTGGGGGGTTTCTCTTTCTCTCTCTCTCTCTACATTCACACAGACACACTCTCTTCCTTCTGTGCAGCCCAGCCCCCACCGGCCCCTCCTCCAGGCAGCCCCTCTGATTGCATATGCATGAGCTCCCTGCATTATTCACGAGGGGCCCAGTCAATGCTCACCTCTGGCTGCCCTCCCCTAGAGCTGTTTTAAGAGAGGGGTGCAGGTGTGTGAGGGCACCAGTTAAGAGGGTGAGTGTGTGCCTGAGTGAGGGGGCTGCCCCCAAACCTGGAACTGCCATATAGTGTCCCCGAGATGTTATGTCCCCAAAGCCTACGGGTTGTTCCAGGGTTCCTCGGACCGCACAAGGCTGAGCTCTTTTCTTCCTCACAAGAACCTCTGACGGCTGGAGGAACCGGACAGAGGGGGCAGTGCTGGTCTTGTGCGGCTGACCCATGTTCGATCCCCGGCATCCCATAGGGTCCCCTGAGGCTCGCCAGGAGTAATTCCTGACGGTAGAGCCAGGAGTAAATTCTGAGCACCGTTGGGTGTGGCCCCAAACTAAGAAATCGAAAGAGACAAAAAATAAAAAGAACCCTCTGAAGTATGTAGCCAGGTGATTCCTGTTTTACAGGTGTGGAAACTGAGGCACAAAGTGCTTCAAGCAGAGTCTCTGGGGTCATGCAGAGCACAGGGAGCAGAGGATGGGCTCGGTGCCAGGTCTGAAGCATCTGTAGGGAGAGAGGGAGGAGGGAGCAGGGAGAGGGGGGCAGAGAGATCCCCTGACCTCAACCCTGGGACTGTGCACGCTGGACCAGAACAGCCCTCAAGGTCCACACACACCTGTTCAGCCCTGAGCAGGAACCTATGGGATGGCCTAGGGGAGGCAGAGACATGCACATTGACAAGGCAGTGGCAGGGGCGCCATCCCAGGCCAGGACTCTGCCCTGCTGTGCAACCTTGAGCAAATCACCTGCCCTCTCTGATTCCTGGGGTTAAGCAGCTCAGTGAGGAGAGATGGAGACAGCACTCCTGGCCTCCTTGCTGCAATCTTCAGCACCACGGACAGGGCCTGTCTACCCTAATCACTGTGGAGGTGTGCCCAGGGTCCCAGGCCCCTATTCTGAACTCCATGCAAGCCACAGAGGGGCAAAGGAGCTGGTTTCTAGGTGAAGGTCTGAAGCACCCCTTTGGTGCTGGCTGGAGGTGGGATTTCTGGTCTCTGTAGGGATGTGGGGTCTGGGTGGGCACAGCCGAGGCCCCGAGTCCATCACAGTCTTCCCTGCCACGGTGGGTGCTGGGCCACTCCACTGTGCCTGCTGCCGATGGGCCACAAGACTCCCAAGGCAACTCCGCCAGGCAGAGGGAGGTGCCAGGGGAGAGGGGTGGGCTGGGGCGAGGCCCCCTGCCTACAGCTGGGACTTGGCATTGCCTCAAAAAAAATCCCAGGAGCCAAGAATAGAATCTTGGCGACAACCACGTCCTGGAATTGAAGCTGAGAATCGTGCCAGCCAGCAAGGTCCGGATTCAAGGCTGGTTAGCGGGCCTGGGCCAGGCACCGGGATTGAGGAACCCCGCTGCTGGGGGCACTGACTAGTGGGCAGTGTTGTAGGGAGTCGGAGAGGACTCAAAGGGCCACAGCACATGGCTGGTACCCTGGTCAGATCCCTCACACCACATCCCCTGATTCTCAAGCACTGGGCCTGGAGTCTCCACGAGCATGGCTGGGTGTGGGAGGCCCCCCCACAAATGCCTCCCTCAGTTCCCAGGGCTATTCCCTAATGTCTGTGGCTGAGGGGTCACTTCTGGAAGCCCTGTGGGACCACTCAGTACAGGGGACATGCACTGAAGCAGCCCACCTATCTGCGACCCCTCACTCACTCTTTTTCAAACCTGATTCTCAAGGTGGGATGGGGGCCCCCAGGCATGGTCCGGGGGCTGGAGGTTAAGCTCCCATGGTTCTGTGCTCAGGCCCAGCAAATCAGCACTGAGAAAACCCAGTGGATGAGGCTGGAGAGACAGGACAGCGGGGAGGGCATCTGCCTTGTAGGCGTCCACTCTGGGCTCGATCCTTGGCACTCAATACGGTCCCCTGAGCCCCATCAGCTGTGAGCCCTGAGCACAAAGTCAGCTGTGAGCCCTGAGAAATGTCAGGTGTAGCCCCAAAACAAACACAAAATTTAAGAAATGAGGGGCTGGAGCGATAGCCCAGCGGGTAGGGCGCTTGCCTTGTACATGGCCAGCCCATGCCGCCGGGTTCGATCCTCCGCATCCCATATGGTCCCCCGAGCACCGCCAGGAGTAATTCCTGAGTGCAGAGCCAGGAGAAACCCCTGAGCGTTGCCAGGTGTGACCCAAAAAAAACAAAAAAAAAAATTTAAGAAATGAAATAAAGCCAATGGTGCTGGGAGATGGGAGCCCCAATCCTAGGGTGTTGGGGGGCCTGCTGTCACTGGGGCCTTGGAGCCGGAGAGACAGAACAGGGGTAAGGCATTTGCCCCCGCTCACTCCCTAGCATGGAATAGGGGCCTCCAATCCCTGCCAGGAGTGATCCCTGAGAGGAGAACCAGGACTAAACCCTGAGCACCACCAGCTATGGCCAATATATGCCAATTTAAATAAAAAGCTTGGGGGCCTTGTGCATGCATTCCCCCCACCCTTGAGCGCTCTGGCTATATGGGGTTTTGATCTTGCCCGTGTTCCTGTCAGTCCAAATGCGACCGTGGACAGCCATCCTGCGGGTGCTCCTGAGCACCGATGTGCAGCAGCTGAGCTGGTGTGGTCGGTGCCGGCCCATCCCTTCACTCTGATCTGTAAAGAGATCGAGGTCCCGCCAGGGATGCTCGGGGGCTTGCTGGGTCACGCGGCCAAGGCAAGGCAGCGAGAGCCTGGGTCCGCTTGCCCCACACTGAGTGCTGAGAAACAGGATCAGGTACTGGCTCAGACCATGGTGGTCGCTGTCTGTGTGACCCTGTGGACATCACCGGCCTCTCTGAACCCTGGTTTCGGGAGTGGGGCTGGGCCTGGTTAAACACGTTGATTTCATGGTTGTGCTCATCTCTTCCGCCTTCTGCTTCTCCCTCCAGGTTCAGGATGGGGGCCTGTGGGTCTGGGCCTCGGGCCTGCTGATGCTACAGGCGCTGCTGTTGGTGGCTGCGGAACCAGGTAATCTGCGTGTGTGCGTGTGTGTGTGTGTGTGTGTGTGTGTGTGTGTGTGTGTGTGTGTGAGACAGAGGCTGGGATCTGGGCTCACAGAGGCACAGTCCCTGACTGGTGCGCTTTCCCCCACTGGTTCCCTGGGCTGTTCTAGAGAAGAAAACGGGAATAGATGAAAAGGTCTTTGAACAGTCAAAAGTGAACAAGGCACCTGAGAGTTATTTTTAGTACTTGCCAGCCGGGGCTCGAGGTTCCTGCCTCTCAGGTTTCGGCTGAGATGAGCTGAGCAGAGGGAACAGAGCTGAGAGAAATGATTATCAGGCAACAGCCTCAGGGGATGCCTGCCAGGGTGGGGCGGGAGGCACTGGGGGCGTCCGAATGCCCCCCCCGTGTGCCTGGCCCTGTGCTTCCAGCCTCTCTGCTTGGCTCTGAGGCCTCTGGTCACTGTGTCTCTGAGCGTGTCCAGTGCCCTCCCGTAATCAAAGATGGTAAGTTGGGCACTGCTGCAGAAAGTTCTGAAACTCAAACGCGCTGATCTGGCCACGCGGCGGGTTTGTGGGTAGCTGCCCCACGGAGGCCTGGCCTCCCTTCCCTGCCAGTGAGGGGCAGTGTGCTGGCCCATGTCCCTGAGCCAGGCCCCCTCTCTCCCCCCCCCAGGCACCCAGAATAGCAGCCCCGACAAAGGCCTCTACCTGCAGAAGCTGGGCCCGGGGCCACTGCGGGGCGGCACTGGCCGAGCTGGTGGCCTTGCCCTGTCTCTTCGTCGGCGCCAGCGGCCCGACACTGGCCGAGAGGCTCCCCGGATCAAATGGACCAAGGTGCGCAATGCGTCGGGCCAAGAGGCAGGACACCCCCATCCTGGTGGCTAAGGACAACGTCGTGCGAGTGGCCAAGGGCTGGCAGGGCAGCGTGTCACTGCCCGCCTACCCCGACATCGGGCCAACGCCACGCTGCTGCTGGGGCCTCTGCGTGCCAGCGACTCTGGCCTCTACCGCTGCCAGGTGGTGCGGGGGCATCGACGATGAGCAAGACCTCGTGCCCCTCGAGGTGACGGGTGAGTGGCAAGTGGAGGGGAAAGAGGGGGCGGGCCTGGAGAAGGCAGGGCTGGTGGAGCGGTTCTGGGATCCCAGGGCACGGTCGGAATGGGGGGGCCGGACTGGAGGGGTGGGGCCAGGGTGGGCGGGGTAGAAAGGGCGGGCCTATAGGGTGGGACCGGAAGAGGCGGGCGAGTGCTGGGGCCTGCCGGAAGGGGTGGGCCCAGAGGGGTGCGTCCTCACGGTCACCCCACTCACCTCTGTCTGTCTCGCCTGCGATTCTCTTTGATTCTGATAATGCCCATTGTCCTTTTCTGCCCTGATCTGTCCTCTGCACTTCGTGGGCTTCCGTGGCCTTTCCTTCCCCTCGTGCACTGCATGGAACCTGGTCTTATGGGTGCAAGGCGCGTGCTTCACCACTGAGCCACCGCTGGGCCCTGCCTGACTTTCTCTTAATCAGCGACCAACTTTGACAGAAGCCAAAGGAAGGTTTCTGTGTAACAGGAACCCAGGGGTCTGATAGGGGTTAAGAGTTGGCCCATGTGCCAATTCCGGGATTCCATGCCCACGCACAGCTGTCCCTTCCACCTCCCCAGCACCGCCGGGACTGACCAGACCAAAGCATCATTGGTTGCAGTTTCTTTTTTTCTTTTTGGGCCACACCCGGCGCTCAGGGGTTACTCCGGCTCTGCACTCAGGAGTTACTCCTGGTGGTGTTTGCGGGACTATAGGGGATGCGGGGAATCAAACCCGGCCGCGAGCACAGGCCAGCCGTAAAGGCAAATGCCCTACCGCTGGGCTATCGCTCTGGCCCCATTGGTTGCAATTTCATAAAGCAAAGTAGAATTTATTTAAAAAATTTTCGTGGGGCAGGAGCGATAGCCCAGTGGGTAGGGTGTTTGCTTTGCACGCGCTGGCCTGTGCCAGCCCGGGTTTGATCCTCGGCATCCCATATGGTCCCCTGAGCATCGCTTCCAGGTGACACAAAAAAAAAAAAAAAAAAGCAAAAAAAAATTTCGTGGCCAGAGAGATAGTACAGCAGGTAAGGCATTTGCCTTGCACTCACCTGACCTGGGTTTGGGTTGCTGACATCCTATCTGGTCCTCTGAACATCCAGGAGTAATTTCTGAGTGCAGAGTCAGGAATAACCCCTGAGCATTGCTGGGTGTACCCAAAAACAAATAATAATAATATTTATTTATTTACTTATCTATTTTGCTTTTTCACACTCTGCAATGCTCAGGGGTTAATCCCTGGCTCTGCACTCAGGAATACTCCTGATGGTGCTCAGGGGACCATATGGGATCCCGGAGATCGAACCCAGGTCAGCCCGCGAAGTCAAACACATACCCGCCAGCCTATTGCTCGGCCCCAATAAGAATAGTAATAATAATAATAATAATAATAATAATAATAATAATAATAATAATAATAAATAAAATGAAAATTGGGGCCACTCCTGGCGATGCTCTACCCCTGTGTCTGCACTCAGGGATCATTCTCCCTGGAGGCCTCATGGGACCCCAAGGGATGCTGAGAATTGAACCCTGGTGGACCGTGTGCCAAAGGCCAGCACCGTCCCGCTGTTCTATTGCTCTGGCTTCTCTTATGCTGTAAATGAGCTGACGCAGCCCCCTGCCCGCATTTGACCCTTCGTCCCTCCTAGGCGTCGTGTTTCACTACCGGGCAGCCAGGGATCGGTATGCTCTGACCTTCGCAGAGGCCCGGGAGGCTTGCCGCCTGGGCTCAGCCACCATCGCGGCCCCGCGCCACCTGCAGGCGGCCTTTGAGGATGGCCTGGACAACTGTGACGCGGGCTGGCTTTCCGACCGCACTGTCAGGTGAGGGGGTGACAGAGGGCCCTGGAATGGGCGTGGGGGGTGGGGCCGGACAGGACCCCTGCGTCTGAGCCGAATCTCTCCTCAACTGGCAGGTACCCCATCACCCAGTCAAGGCCTGGTTGCTATGGCGACCGAAGCAGCCTTCCTGGGGTGCGGAGCTATGGAAGGCGGGACCCTCCAACGAACTCTATGATGTCTATTGCTTTGCCCGAGAGCTGGGGGTAAGTCCGGGGCTGGCAGGACCCACACTCCAGTCCACTACCCCGCCACCACCCGCCTCTCCCTAAGTGCCTGCCCGCCTCTATCTTTTCGGAACCCTCTGAGCTCTGGGTGATTAGCAGAGTAGTGCACTAAGGTCGGATAGAGCAAGGAGGGGATTTCTGAGCACAGCCAGAAGTAATTCCTGAGTGCAGAGCCAGGAGTACTGGTGAGCATTGCTGGGTGTGACCCAAAAAGAAAAAAAAACAAAAAAACATGGAGGGGTTTTTGCCTTGCACAAGCACACCCCAGCATCCCATAGGGTTCCCCAAGCACGCATCAGGAGTAATTCCTGAGTGTAGACCCAGGAGAAACCCTGAGCAACTCTGGACGTGACCCAAAAACAAAGAATAAAAACTGAAAAAGGGGAGGCGGTAAAGCACAGGCCCTGAGTATGTTCCCCAAGACAGAGTGACTCACCCACCCCAGCAGCACCAACCCGGGACCACCCTTCCCTGAGCACTTCCGTCTCCCGAGCACCTTGCCTTTCTCTGAAGCTTCATTTAAAACAAGTCAGGGGGCCGGAGCGATAGCCCAGCGGGTGGTAGGCGTTTGCCTTGCACGCGGCCGGCCTGTGCCGGCCCAGGTTCGATCCCCGGCATCCCATATGGTCCCCCGAGCCGCCAGGAATAATTCCTGAGTGCAGAGCCAGGAGTAACCCCTGAGCCGCGGCGGGTGTGACCCAAAAAAGCAAAATAAATAAGTAGATAAATAAAATAAAACAAGTCAGGGGCCCAAAGCGCCGGAGTGCACGCTCCAGTTCATTCCTTTGCCCCCTCCCCAAACCCCCAGCTCAAACTAACAAACACCCCCCAACCAAAACCAACACCAAAAACACAAAGAAGGTGTTGTCTGGAGTGAGAACTCCTTTCGTGGCGTGGAGGTGGGTCCCCAGCCGCCCTCACCGTGTCACCGCGTCCTCGCCTCGCCCCACAGGTGAGGTCTTCTACGTGGCCCCTGCGCGTGCGCCTGACGCTGGCCGGCGCCGCGTGCGCAATGCCGTCGCCAGGGCGCTACGCTGGCCTCGGTGGGGCAGCTGCACCTGGCGTGGCACGAGGGCCTGGACCAGTGCGACCCGGGCTGGCTGGCAGACGGCAGCGTGCGCTACCCGATCCAGACTCCGCGGCGACGCTGCGGGGCCCAGCCCCGGGCGTGCGCACCGTTTACCGCTTCGCCAACCGCACCGGCTTCCCTGCGCCGGCAGCTCGTTTTGACGCCTACTGCTTCCGGGAGGTGTGGGGCCACCTGCTGGGCATGGGGCGGAGGGCACGTCCATGCGCGGTACAGGGGGTCCTGTGCTGACCACCTCCCTGAGAATACCCCCAGAAAGGGACCTCAGGGAAGACACTTACCTTGCAATCCTCGCATCACTGAAGGGTCTCCAGCACCGCCAGGGTGAGCAAAGAGCCAGGAATGACCCCTGGGTCACACAGGATAGAGGCCACGCCCGCAATGGAGAGGTCCCTTGCTGGTCACACCAGGGACACGCCCATGTATAGGCAACCCCGCTTCTGGAAAGAGGTCACACAGGGCCCGGAGCGATAGCCCAGCGGGTAGGGGCGTTTGCCTTGCAAGCGGCTGGCCTGTGCCGGCCCGGGTTCGATCCCGGCATCCCATATGGTCCCCTGAGCACCGCCAGGAGTAATTCCTGAGTGCAGAGCCAGGAGTAACCCCTGAGCATTGCCGGGTGTGACCAAAAAAGCAAAAAAAAAAAAAAAAAAGAGGTCACACAGAGGGTGGGTCCCCAAGAACTTGTACCTGGGCAGAAGCCACGCCCCTGAGCTGTGCGCTCTGCTTGGCTGCTGGACTTGCCTTGAGCAAAGCCACGCCCCAAGGAGCCTGCCTGATACGGCCACTCCCACAAACACGCAATGCCCACAGACCCTTTCCCGCCCCATGGAGGGAGAGGGCTGGTGTTCCTGGAGCCACGCCCATAGGTGCCCCTTTGCTTGGGTTGAATGCCTTTTTGTCCCCCATGCCACGGCTTTAGTTCCCGAGAACCTCCATCTCCTGATTCTCTATGTTCCAAGTCACGTCTGTCCTCGCCGGTTCTCCCCATCAGGCGCCTCGCTCCAGTGTCG
>JAJIBD010015037.1:0-32538 GCA_021461705.1 Cryptotis parvus
TTTCACTCAGCATGATGTCCCTTTGTTTTTAAGTGAAGAACCCATTGCCTCACCCAGCAGGGACAGGAGACCCTATTTCTTGTTCCATCTGGCACTGGCACTAGTGGAGCTGGAGGTTCTGGCCAAGAGGATGTTCAGCTCCTTTTTATTTCTCTTTTTTGGGGTCACACGCCGCAATGCTCAGGGGTTACTCCTGGCTCTGCACTCAGAAATGACTCCTGGCGGTGCTTAGGGTGACCATATGGGATGCCAGGAATCGAACCCGGGTTGGCCATGTGCAAGACAAATGCCCTCCCTGCTATGCTATCATTCCCACACCCGGTTCAACTTGAGTGTAGAGATCTTCCCTTTTACTTCACTTCTGAGCCTTTTCTTTTCCGACCCTCTGGTCATGACTAATAAATAATTTTATGTGGGGAAAATGTTCAATCCTTTTGCCAACTTTGCGTTCCTCACTTGTAAAACAGTGTTAGATTCAGCTGTCTCACAGCTCTGCCTTTGCCCTGAATTCCATCATGTCAGAATTCTCTGCCTGTAGTGGGTGCAGGCAGACATGCCTGGCCTTCATAATACATGCATACATACACACCTTTAAGTTTCAAACAATCCAAACCAGTCTTTACTTTTTGTTGTTCAAACTATTGAGTTCTCTTTTCTTAAACTAGAAACTTAAAGTCATCATTCTTTGAATGTCAAAGTCTTTCTTTTCTAAACACTCTAATAAGCTAATTATTTCAACCATTTATATTTAGCATTAGAGTTTAATCGTGAAGTTGTTAACCATAGAAAATTATTAAATAAGTGAGTTTAGAATGAGCCTGGAACAGCTGAAAAAAATGAGTGAGTATTTCAGAACAAGCACTTTGGAAAAGAAATTTATGCATAGAAAACAATGGAGAATTACAATTAAGAGCTCTGGGGATCTCAAACTGATTTGTCCAGCTATTACATAGTCATTTCAATTTAAATTAAAATTGTAACTATTTTCTAGTCTACTAAAAATATGAGGTGTCACATTAAGAGTTTTAATGGTGCGTTCTCTGGGGAATGCACAAACGCAAGATTGTAGCACATAAATAACTATATAGTGAAGAGTGAATAAATTCTCTGCCAAAAATGAATATGATAAAAACAGAAATGACAGTGGATTATTTTATTCCCTCTAGTGAGCGCAGCTCACACATTAGAGCAAAGAAACAGTTCACAGGGTGTCTGATTCCATCTCACTTTGTCAGAGCTGATGAAAAGAACAACACAAAAAAATTTAACTGGTTGATGAGCTCAGGCATAAATGAGGCCATATATTTTGTTTCCAAAGTAAAATATTGTTTTAGCCTACAGAAAGTAGGTTGCTATTAATATTTGATAGCCCTGATTCATAGAAAATTGGATTAGTCAAGGCTTTAACCACTGTAAAACACGTTTAAGGCAATCAAACTTCTAGAGGGCAGAGAAAAAGATTCCATCAAAAGCAGGAGGTGGGGCTGTCTGGGCACAGGAGGATTTTATTAAACACAAGAGAATAGCGTGAAGAGTAGCAGAGTGTGTGGGTGGGGGTGGGGGAAGACACATAACTGGAAGCAACACGGGACAGAAGTTACTGGTCTTACTCGCTGGTGTGCAATTCCCTCGATAGCCACGGAAGCAAGGAAACCCGTGCATTTCATGACTCTAAGCATGTGAATATTTACTACTCTTAAGTTCTTGAAGGGACTTTTTAATTTAGAGCAGCAATTCTCAAACCCGAGTATCCTTTAGACTTGTCTAAGGAATTAAGAAACTACTAATACATGAACCCTACCTCTAGAGTCTGTTTAGCTTGTCAGGGGGTGGGGCATATGCAGTTAGGGAGAGAGAGAGAGATGAGAGAGAGATGAGAGAGATGAGAGAGAGAGAGAAAAGAGAGAGATGAGAGATGAGAGAAATGAGAGTGATGGATTCAGGGAGCAAACCCCGAGCCTGATAGCCTGATACGTGTAAGGCATGTATTTGCCCCCTGAGCCACACCCCCCCATCCTGCGAGACTTTTTCTTAAATGCTCCTGAGATGGCTCAAAGGGCTAGTGTGCTTTTGCACATGGGAACCATGGGTCTGATCCCTGGCATGGCAGCGTTCCCTGAGCTCCGCTGGAAGAACTGCAGGAGCAGCTCTCGAGAACCCCTAGGGTATATGCCTTCCCCCACCCGAACAAAAACAAAATTCTGAACCAAAAAAAACAACTTCTGAGGTGGCTCTATCTATCTATCTATCTATCTATCTATCTATCTATCTATCTATCTATCTATCTATCTATCTATCTATCTATCTATCTATCTATCTATCTATCTATCTATCTGTCTATCTATCTATCTATCCTATCTATCTATCTATCTATCTATCTATCTATCTATCTATCTATCTATCTATCTATCTGTCTGTCTGTCTGTCTGTCTCTGTTCTGTCTATCTGTCTGTCTGTCTTTCTGTCTATCTGTCTATCTGTCTGTCTATCTATCGATCTATAGATCTATTTATTCTATTCTATCTATTCTATTTATTTATATGTAAAATTTCCCTTTATTTTGACCACCGTGATTTACAAAATACAAAGTTTTCCACAGTACAGTTGTTACAGGCATTCCTCATTCAACACCAATCCCATCACCAGTGTGCCCCCTCCCACCACCAAAGACCTTCCTTTCCTACCCTCCCCACCCAACCCCTGCCTGCTCTACTAGCTGGCATTCTATCAATTGTTGCAACATATAAATAGTAATGGTACTGACAAAGTCATAAGCTATTCCTGGGTTGTTATGTGAGAATTTGGATCTTCATTATTTCAGGAGTTCGCAACTCTGTTTGGAACTATCCTGAGCCTATACTGAATAATCTAACTTATATTGCTGTGTTAGAACAAGTTTGCTAAATATGGTTACAAAACAAATTCTTAGAAAAGGTTAATAGGGATTATTAAATCTCAACCTGGGTCATTGGTCCCCTGAATAAGAAATGACTGCTATGTTCTTACAGAGTAGAAATTGTGCCTACACATAGTTTTGTTTGTTTGTTTGTTTGTTTGTTTGAGAAGTGGCATAATGGCTGGAGTGAGGTTGCCATGGCCCCGGGAGTTCTGGGTGCAGCCATGTACTGAGGTGGTTTTGTGTACAGTACAGCCGTGGCTCTGTGGCATGAACTTTCCGGAAGGCAGGTGAGCGGTTGCTACTCTGCAGAAGATTCAGAAACTAAACACAACTGTTTGTCCTGTTGACTTGTCACACACAGGGATTTCAGGCCAGGAAGGCAGTTCTAGAACAATTCAAATTCCTTTTCCTGCCACGTGAAATCACCGGCCTTAGCTTAACAACCTTCTCCTGAAAATCGGACCTTTTGCACACAAACACAAGCTGGGAACCAGCTTTACAGAATTTTTCTTTTGAAATTGACTCACAGTAAGATGCACAATTACAAAATTAATCCACTGGATTTCAGCCATCCCTTCCCCAGAGCTCGTTTCTCACCACCAATGTCCCCAGTTTCCCTCCTCCTCCAATCTCCACCTGCCTCTGTGGCAGCTACTTTACATCATTTTAAATAAGATTTAAAAGTTCAATGTTGGGGGCTGGAGAGGTAATATAGGGGATAGGGGGTAGGGCTGCTTGCCTTGCATGTGGCTGACCCGAGTTAGATCCCCATATGGTCCCTGAGTCCCACCAGGAACGATCCCTGAGCAGAGAGCCAGGAGTAAGCCCTGAGCAGAGCCAGGTGTGGCCCAAAAACCAACAGAAAATTCAGTATACTGAGAGACAGTATGGGGGTAGGTATTTGCCTTGCACCTAGCTGACTCTGGATCAATCTCCAGCATCCAATGTGATCCCTGAGTACCACCAAGTGTGACCCAAAATAAAAGTAGAAAGGGAGGGAAGAAAAAAAGGAAAGAAGAAAAAGAAGAGAAAGCAAGAAAGAAATAAAAGAGAGACCCAATCAAGAAAGGAAGTGTGATGGATGAGGCCCCAGATTTGATCCCAGCCCCACATGGCCACCCTCACACTTCCAGATAATACTCCAGAGCTCCCGAGCAGTGCCACGAAGGTCTGTGGCCCAAGCGCCATAGGGTTCCCTGTAGCACTGCATCACCCCAGCCCGGCACTGGAACCACACTGTGAGGACACATTGACAGAAGGGACCCCTGTGATCTGGGACCCAAAAAACCAAAGGAGTGTGACTCGGGTGAACAGCACAACGAGAAGCCTTGGGCGCCAGCACCAAGTGCACACGTGACCCTCATCATCACAGCAACATCATCAAGGAGGGCCGGGAAGGGGAAGAGAAGCCACTGCAGAAGTCTGACTGTGGTCACAGGGTTGCCTAGCAACTGCACAACAGCGTCACAGGGTTGCTTAACAACAACAACAGACTCAGGCTCCATCCAGTTCCTCCCACCTGCCTCAGGCTTCCTTCACTCCTGCTGCGCCTGTTTTCCCCAGATCAGAGCTTCAGGGCAGGAAGAGGGGGCAGCGGGAACTCCTTCCTATTCAGTTTCTTAGGGGCCAAAGACTCTCCTATGGGGCCCAGACAGAACTCAAGGGTCTGAGCCCCTTTTCATGTATTGGGCCCTGAGTTTGAACCCACATGATGTAGATCCTGAGCTCAGCTGGGTTTGGACCAACGCCCCTGAGCCCTCTGGGTGTGGCTCTGGGAGACCCTCACTGAACTGAGCAACGCTGGGTGGCCCACCAGAATCGCAGGGTCTGAGCAACTTCTCATCCTCAGGTTCCAGTGCTGAATCTCCCAAGTGAGTGGGAATAACCCCAGGGTCCCCTGGCCACTGCTGCAGAGAGACTGTACCCTAAAGGCCCTACGTTCAGACCTGGGACCCAGCCACATGCCTATTTTTGGATTCTTGGGAGATTCTTTTCTCCTGACAACTTTATTCTTTTCTTTGCTTTGTTTCTTTTTGTTTGTTTGTTTGTTTTGTTTTTATTTTGGGGCCACACCTGGCAATGCTCAGGGGTTACTCCTGGCTCTGCACTCAGGAATTACTCCTGGCAGTGTATGGGCGACCACATGGGATTCGGGGATCAAACCTGGGTCAGCTGCAGGAAGGGCAAATGTTCTACCCACTGTACTATCACTCTGGCCCCCGGCTTTATGTTTTTTGCAGCTCATTTGAATAAACTTTCTGCCACTTGTGACTCCTAACTAACGGGATTTATGGAATGACTGAGAGAATGGCGTGAGGCAGACAGAGAGGAAAGGAGGCACAGAGCAGGTGGATTCATGAGAGTTCACACAACGGAGATTGGAGAAACGGGACGAAACTCAGACAGTGAGCAAGGGTCAAGCTGAGAGGCCAGAGTCAGTGTCTATGGACAAGGCGGCCTGGGAGAGCAAAGGCTGAAGAGGACGTGCTTTAAAGACTGAACTCAGAGGGCCGGGGCAGTACAGTGGGTTGGGCATTTGCCTTGTACATGGCCAATCTGGGTTGACCCCTGGCACCTCTTATGGTCCACTAATCCTGCTGAAGTGATCTCTGAGTGCAGAATCTGGAGTAAGCCCTGAGCACTGCCAGGTATGGCCCCCAAAACAACAACAACAACAATAATAATAATAACAACAACAACAACAATAATAATAGAAACTGAAATAGAAATGATGCTTTTATTTTATTTTATTATCGAATCACTGTAAATACACAGTTACAAAGTTGTTCATGATTCGGTTTCAGTCATACGATGTTCCAGCACCCACCCCTTCACCATCGTACATTTCCCGCCACCGATGTTCCAGTATCCCACCAATGTCCCCACTTTCCCTCGGTCATAACCCCCTCTGCCCCTGTAGCGGACACCTCTCTCTCCTCTCCTCCTCCCTCCCTCCCTCCCCTCCCCCTCCCTCTCCTCTCCTCTCCCCTCCCCTCCCCTCCCCTCCCCTCCCCTCCCTCCCCTCCCCTCCCTCCTCCTCTCCTCTCCTCTCCTCTCCCCTCCCTTTCTTTTCTCCTCTCCTCTCTCTCCTGTCCTGTCCTGTCCTGTCCTGTCCTGTCCTGTCCTGTCCTGTCCTGTCCTGTCCTGTCCTGTCCTGTCCTGTCCTGTCCTGTCCTGTCCTGTCCTCTCCTCTCCTCTCCTCTCCTCTCCTCTCCTCTCCTCTCCTCCTCCCCTCCCCTCTCCTCCCCTTTCTTCCCCTTCCCTCTCTTCCCCTCCCTCCCCTCCCCTCATCTCCTCTCCTCTCCTTTTGGGCATTATGGTTTTCAATACAGGTACTGAAAGGCTATCTTGTATAAAAGCAGTGCTTTTATTTTATGTATGTATGTATGCATGTATGTATGTATGTATTTTTAAATTATTTTATTATACCACTGAGATATACAGTTACAAAGATGTTCATAAGGGGCCCTGCCCGCGGAGCTGCCCACGGGCCAGCACAGGGCCTCACGGATGGCTGGGAGGCTGGCGCCGGCCGCGCCGGCCTAGCACCAAACCCCAGGGCAGATGGTTTGGGAGGGGCCCGTCGCTCTGAGGGGTCCCGAGCAGCCGGAGACTCGCCCTCACACAGCCACCATTCGCTGTCCGGACGCGCGACGGCCCGATCAGACAACAGAGCAAGCCAGTCGAGCCCAGGTAGGCGGCCAAGAGGCGGGAATCACTGGGAGCGTCAGATGGAGGCGTGGCGCCCTTCCCCCTCCATCTGTCGAGCCGGGGCCCCGCCCGAGCGCCCACGGGCCAGCCAGGGCCTCCACGGACGGCTGGGGAGGCTGGCGCTCGGCTCGCGCCTGGGCCTAGCTGACCATGGAACCCCCGAGGAGGGCAGATGGGTTTTGGGAGTGGGCCCGTCGCCTCTGAGGGGTCCCGGAAGCAGCCGGATGAGACTTCGCCCATCACACTAGCCACCATTTTTGCTGTCCAGACGCTGCGAAACGGCCTCAGACCAGATCAACAGAGCAAAGCCAGTTCGAGCCCAGGTCGCGCGGCCGCGGTCCACTAAAACAGTGAAACAGTAATGTCTTTTAATGCATTGCAGTCAACGAAGAGCAGGAAAGTTTGTTGGGAAGGAGATATAAAGAGGAAAGAAATGACATACAGAACCCGCCAAGTGGTTGAGGTCCGGGAGTGGGGAGGGGAGGTGGGGACATTGGTGATGGGAGATGGGTTTGGGCGGAGGGTGCGTGTTGGAACACTGTAGAACCAAAAGCTCTACATGAGCATCTTTGAATTAAAAAAAAAAGGTGGAATCTTCCACAAACATGTGGGAATCAGTGGTTAGGTAAGACAGAGAAGGGAACAGTGTGCTAATATTTGTCAAAAATGATAATACCAGTCTAGAACTGAGCATTGAATATAGGAAAAAAGATATACATGATGATCTCTGAATGTATGTATTGCAATCCACAATGTGTAAGAGAAGAGAAAAAGAACTTGCCATAGAGGCAGGCTAGGGGGGGGGGGGAGGGAAGTGGGGACATTGGTGTTGGGAAATGGGCACTGGTGGAGGGATAGGTGCTGGAACACTGTATGGCGGAAACCCAAACATGAACATCTTTGTAATTGTATATCACATGGCGGTGTAATAAAATATTAAAAAAAAAAAAGATGTTCATAAGATGTTTGGGTCATACAGTGTTCCAGCACCCATCCCTCCACCAGTGCCCATTCCCCACCACCAATGTCCCCAATTCCCTCCCCTCCCCTTGCCTGCCTCTATGGCAGGTTCTTAATTTCTTTTCTCTTTCTCTTTCTCTCTTTCTCTTTTCCTTCCCTTTCACATTGTGTATTACAATACATACATTAAGAGGTTGTCATGTGTATCTTTTTGCCTGTATTTAATGCTCAGTTCTAGGTTGGTATTAGCACTTTCAACAATCATTAGCACACTGTTCCATTCTCTGCCTTACCTAGCCTCTGACTCCCACACGTTTGTGATAATTTCCACCTTTGACAAGACCTCCTGATCCATGTTTCGCCTGCCCTTGGATATTGGTATCATAATATGTACATATATATAATTTATGTCATGCAAATAAATGCAGTCATTCTATATCTGCCTCTCTCTTTCTGGTTTTCCTCCCACCTCCCCCCCAACCTGCCTCTATAGCAGGCACTTTCCCTTCTCTCTCTCTCTCTCTCTCTCTCTCTCTCTCTCCCCTTCTCTTACACATTGTGGCTTGCCCTACAGACATTTAGGGTTTATCATGTAAATATTTTTGTGTACATGCACTGCTCAGTTCTAGTCTGGTGTTTCCCACAATTAGTAGAACACTGGTATATATTTATATTCCATTAATGAATGTCCATGCTTGGCATTTAGGCAAAGGGTTATGAAGAATAAAGCTGGGCACGCACTGTGGCAGGCTTTCCTCTGTCTCTGGGTTATCAGGCTGTCCCCAGACCCCAGAACTATGCATCATTTCCAACACTCAGTTAGAATTGAAGGTTTTCACTGCGATGCAAGTATCTGGGCTGCTGTCTTACTGGGTGTGATTATGAACAAGTTTCTTGACTTCTGGAAATCCCCAACACCAAATAAAGGATCTTAGGCAGTTGGGCCATCCCTCGGGAGCAGCTGCAACCGAGCACCTTGAAGTAAATGGGCTTGTTGGAATCAGATCTCTGGCATCTTGCATACTTCACGTTGAAGCAGTGTAACTTTATTCACTGTAGAGTAACAAATGCATTCCCCCCCATATTTTGGTTTTGTTTTGTGGCCACACCTGGTGGTGTTCTGTTTCTGGTCAAGAGCTCAAGGATATTTCCTGGTGGTACTCAGGCAACCCCGTACCAGGGATGGAGATTGGGGTCCCGCCTGCAGAAAATGTGCTCAGCTGGCTGAGCGCTCTCATGGCCTCCCGTGCTTTTTTAAATTATGTTTGAGCCACACCCAGCAGTGCTCAGAGCTTATTCATAGCTCAGGGGTCTGAACTCAGAGTTCAGGGATCACTCCTGCTCAGGTTTGGGGGCCATATGAGATGCCGGGGATTGATCACTCCTGGCGGGGCTTGGGGTACCATATATGGTGCAGGGGATTGAGCCTGTGTCAGCAGTGTGTGAGGCCAGTCTCCGCCCAGTGTATAGCTCTCTGGTCCTGGTAAACTGCTATTAAATGTGTCACCCAGTGGCATCTACTACCTTTAGTGTTGCACAACTGTCATCTCTAATTCCAGAACCTTTCATCACCCCACACAGACCCTCAGTTCAAACAACAACTCCCCGTGGCTCTGCCCACAGTCCCTGCCAGGTGCCACCTCAAAGGGTCTTTGGATTTCTGCCTTTTACTTCCTTCACAAACCAGGAATCAAATGACACTTGTCCTTTTTCTTCTGCTTTATTTCACCTCACATAGTGTTTTCAACTTTCTTCCACATCGTAGTTCAGTTCAGGACCTTTTCCCTTTTTAAGGCTGACTAATATTCCATTGTATGTCTGTACAATATTCTGTTCATGCACTTGTCCATTCGCATTATGACTAATGCTGTTGTAAAGAAAGACTGACAAATAGTTGAATTCCTTCTTTTCCCCCTGTGGAGAGCGTTTATCTGGGAGAGGAACTTCTGGATCATGGTGTAATTCTAGGTTTCACTTTCTGAGACACCGACAGCTCATTTTCCATCACTGCATCCCACTACAGTCTCGCCATCCCTTCTATTTTTTCAGCCAGAGTCTCTGCCATAGCTCCCGGCCTCTCTCATTTATTCCTGCTCCTCCAACGTTCTCCCTGCATGTGGATAATGCTGACATGCCCGTCCCACTTACTGGAGAGGGAAAAGAAGTTGCATTAATAGTTAAAAGTGTGGTATTATGGCCTGGACTGGCAGTAAGTGATTGATGGCCTCCATTACACCCCATTAGATATTTTATTCTTGCTAAATGAAGAGCAGCCAACTTTGTCAAGTATTTTTCATTCCCTCTGGTCTTCTTGGTCCAATCTATTCTTCAGGACTGCCTATAAGTGGCCGCATATGGCCAAGTGCCTGCAGGAAGGATAGCCAGGCAGCTGGCATTTACTGGCCACCAATTTCCCTGGCCCCCTTCATTGTGAGTCTGACAGCACCAGGGAGCCTTGTAGATCTCACCAAATATATCTATTTTCTAATTGTCTATTTATCACCTTCTGGGGATTTGTGGGCCTCCTATCTGAAGGCAAAGGGGATGGCCTTGAACAATGATCCTTGTCAAGGCTCTCGCTAGCTCTAAATTAGGGCCTAGTTGCTAAATAACTAATTTAGTCCTGCTATCAAGCTGAAAAAGTGGGTATTCAATGCAAAGAGCCGGCTGGGAATTGATTATGTCTTCTCTCAGCGGCGTGATAAACCTGCGCCTGAGACACAGTGTAAGGCCCCACACAGCTCCCGGGGGCTTTGGCATTTTATCATGGGGAGTGGGCAGAAGCTTGGATCCAGGCCCGTGTGCACCCCCCAGTCTGGGGTCAGCGGCATGTCGCATTGTCCATGGTACCCACCCCCACCACTGCTTGGAGTTTTGGGGTTATTTGTATCTGTCACAGATGAAACCAGGTGAGAATATGGGGAGGTGAGGGCCAGGGAAGACACGTGACAACCCCAACGTCTAGCTAGAGTACAGCCACTGAATGGGAAGTCACCTGACAACCCCAACGTCTAGCTAGAGTACAGTCACTGAACGGGAAGTCACCTGACAACCCCAACTTCTAGCTAGAGTACAGTCACGGAACGGGAAGTCACCTGACAACCCCAACTTCTAGCTAGAGTACAGTCACTGAACAGGAAGTCACCTGACAACCCCAACATCTAGCAAGAATACAGTCACTGAACAGGAAGTCACCTGACAAACCCAACTTATAGCTAGAGCACAATCACTGAACAGGAAGTCACCTGACAGCCCCAACTTCTAGCTAGAGTACAGTCACTGAACAGGAAGTCACCTGACAACCCCAACTTATAGCTAGAGTAGTCACTGAATGGGAAGTCACCTGACAACCCCAACTTCTAGCTAGAGTACAGTCACTGAACGGGAAGTGACCTGACAACCCCAACTTCTAGCTAGAGTACAATCACTGAACAGGAAGTCACCTGACAGCACCAACTTCTAGCTAGAGTACAGCCACTGAATGGGAAGTCACCTGACAGCCCCAATGAGTAGCTAGAGTACAGTCACTGAACATAGTCCAGGTCTGGGGTGGGGAGAGTGAGAGGAAACCAATGGAAAGGGGAGCTTCTTAGGAAAGTCTATTCATGGCAGCTACTGGATTTTGAGCCAAGAAGGGTCCTGGGTTGCTGAAAATGGTGTGGTTTCCTGCTGGAGAAACCTAACAACGAAATCAAAAGAATCACGTCAGCCATCAATTATTTCATCTGCTCTGGGTCGGGTGCCTGACCAGAAACCTTCATATCCATGATCTTTTGAATCTTTTCAACATCCAGTAGAGCAGGGTTCCCACCCTCAGTTGATGCTTAGAGAAAAGGAATTTCAGAAAGGTTATGTGGTCAGCTTGCCAAAGGATGGATGCTGTCCACATCTTTCTTTTCCCCACACCCATTTTCCCCCCTGACCCCTCTCCTCCCCCCTTCCAGAAAGTCTAGAGAGTCTTTTTTTTTTAGTCTAGAGAGTCTTTTATTCTTCTATTCATGGTCTATTTATTGAGGAGTCTTGGGGGGTGCTGGGGAGATGCTATGGGGACAGGTGGAACCTGGACCTGCCCTCATGGAGCTGATCTTCAATGGAAAGGGACAGACCATTGGATGTGTTCAAAACAACTGCACCCTAAAACCCATTGGTAATTCAAATTCTTGGAATTACTTGAATTTGTATCTTTACATTTTGAATTTAAAAACATTTATACATTTAATTTATGAATTCATACATTTTTTATGCTTTGGATTTCAATGTCTACACATTTTAGTTATAGAAAGGAGAACTAAAAGGAAGTTAATTTTAATAAAATAATAGGTATTTCAATGTTCAAATGTTGGGTCATATCTGTATCCCACAAAATGTAATGAGTGGCTCTCATGCTTAGCCTGACTCAAAAGGTGGAAGGAAAATGAGATAATGTCTAACTGAAGGTTGATGATATTTTCTCTTCATCTTTGATATTTTGGAGTAAGGACTGAAAAAAATAAAAGTATTGGTTAAGACACTTAGAGCCATTTGGAATGTGGTCCAAAGGCAGATGGCTGGTGCAGTAGTGACAGACACCAGTTGGGTGACTCAGCAGATGTCCCTTTCTGAAGTGGGAAAGTCCACACTGCAGGAGGTGAAAGTCAGGGGAGGAAGCCAGGGTCGAGACCGTGCTCTCTCCTGGAGAGGCTGCGTCTGGAACTAGGTGGAAGGTTTCAGTCATCGTAAACTGTGCTTGACGTATGTGATACTGGGTGAAAATGCCTCCCGACCACCAAAGGTTGATCTGTCCCACTGAGCATCACGGAACTATATGAAAGACAAGTAAATAAGGAAGGATATAGTAGAGTTGCCACAGCCATCAAAATTAATCCGGGAGGTGGGTAGAGGGTGGGCAGGGCCATTGGAGTGGAGATCTGGACTGGACAGTGGTCCCACAAGAGGAAGAAGAAAAGGCACACAATTTTTTTTGAGAATCCTTCCTATGTGAAGGAAATACATACTAGGTGACAGTGACAAGCTCTATTTTCCTTCCTGGATCTCAAATTTTCTTCTCTGGACAGGATAAAAGGATGGGGAGGATGATCATTGCAGCAGCTGGAGGACAGCGCAAACAAAGGCTAGGAGACTCGCTTTGCAGGCAGGAGCAGGGGGCTCAGTCCCCAGCACCACTTAACCCCCCCAACAACCACCCTAGGAGTCGTCCCCCATGTCCTTAGGCCTGATGGGGCCCCACAAAAAGAATGGCCCTCAGTTGTCCTTCTCCCAAGTTAATGAGAAGATCCAAAGTGACAGAGCCTCTGCTTTTAAACTATACAGTCTGATAGGCCGACTTTGTGATGGGGAAAATCAGAAACAACTCAAAGGCTTCCGGACATTTTTTTTTAAAGCACATGGCATGATTACTCACATGCTCATTATAGTTAATGTGAAATTATAGTCAATTCTACAGGGGCCAGAGCGATAGCATAGGAGGTAGGGCTCTCGCCTTGCATGCAGCAGACTCAGATTCAATTCCTGGTACTCCATATGGTTCCCCAAGCTTGTCAGGAGTGATTCCAGAGCACAGAGACAGGAGGAAGCCCTGAGTACAACTGGGTGTGTTCCCCCACCCACCACCCTCCAAAGTTAGTGCTATAGAAAGCTTTTCCTGGGGTGTGGCTCAGCAGTAGAGCATTTGCTTTGCATGTGTGAGGAACTGAAAGAAAAAAAGAGAAAGAAAGAGAGAGATAGGGAGGGAGGGAGAGAGGGAGGGAGGAAGGAAAGAAGGAAGAAAGAAAGAAAGAAAGAAAGAAAGAAAGAAAGAAAGAAAGAAAGAAAGAAAGAAAGAAAGAAAGAAAGAAAGAAAGAAAGAAAGAAAAAGAAGGAAAGAAAGAAGAAAGAAAGGAAGGAAGAAAGAAGAAAGAAAGAAGAAAGAAAGAAAGAGAAGAAAAAGAAAGAAAAGAAAGAAAGAAAGAAAGGAAGGAAGGAAGGAAGAAAGAGAGAAAGAGAGAGAAAGAAAGAAAAAAGAAGAGAGAAAGAAAGAAAAGAAAAAAGGAAGGAAGGAAGAAAAAGCAGGAGGGAGGGAGAAGAGGAGGGAAGGGAGGGGGAGTAGAGGAGGGAAGAAGGATGGGAGAAGGGAGGAGCCTCAGCTGCAGTTCTCTGCTGCCCCCAACTTCCTCCCAGAGGCAGTAGGGGTGCCCACACCTCATGGGCCGCATGTGCCCTCCCGAGACTGCCCACACTGGTGAGCCAGTCTTTGAGAAGAGTCTAGTGAAGGACCCTGGGGCCCCAGGGGCTGGGTTGGGGGCAGTCCTGTGCCATCAGACCTGGGAGAGAGCAACTGGGAAAGACCCAAGGAGCAGCTGCTCACCCACCACCTCTTGCAAAGGCTGAGCTCCCACCCCAAGTCTTTACCCAGTGTCCCGTGCAGGGCGCTTGCTCACTTACTCAATCCTGCCCCTCGAAGCCTGTTTGGGGATGACTTACATGCTTGTAAAGGTCACTGACTGGAGCAAAATTGGAGACAAAAACACTAAGCATGGATTCAGTCATTTTTCCTTATAATTGCAAGTGTTGGATGCAGTAAACAAGTCTCTTAAAGATCCCTTTTAAAAACAATACACTAAATGGTTACTTTGCAGAGCTCATGAATAGGGAATGGGTACTTGGGGCTAGGAATATAATTTCCAGTGACAGTATCATCCACGGATGTAAATAGCCTGGATCTTAAATGACTTAGACAGAAGTGAGGGTGATGTGCTGGAGGAGCTGGGTCCACCTCTCAAGAAACTGCCTTAGTGGTGACAAAGATACTGATGTAAAGAGAATGACCAGTGTTGTTCTGGGAATTAAAAGTGAGCAGGGGTGTGGAGCAGTTTCTAAATCTATATGTAATTTGTGTAAGACTCTATCATAAACTAGGTTTCAATGTCCATATTATTTTATAATAATCCCACTGGTACATTAATATTTTTATGTAAGTTGATTTGCCAGAGACTCACACACACACAGGGCAGAGTTGCTACTTGCTCTCCCTGTGCCCAGCTGATCACAGGGCATCCGGGTGGGATGGCAGGTTCTAGCCCTAGCCCGCCACCCCAGCAGAGACTACGCAAGAAGCCAGAGGAACCCCCCACACCATGAGGGCCGCCATTTTCCACATCCGGACTCCCCTCTCGTCAGAACTCCACCCAGCAGAAGAGCTGATTGCAGCCCGGCTCATGCGGCCATGCAGTTCAACAATAAATGCTAGAGTTTTGAGGTGACTAGAAGATTATCACCCACACGGCAGAGCCTGGCAAGCTACCCGTGTCGTATTTGATAAGCCAAATACCAGTAACAATTATAGACCTCATTCTCATGACTTGATGGAATGGTTTGAGGCTCTTTATGTTTCTGGAGTGGGCAGATGCCCTTGGGCTATCTTGCATGTGACAGGACATATTGAGATGTTACTGGTGCCTGCTCGAGTAATGGATGATCTATGGGAAGTCAAGTGATCAAGTGATCAAGTTGATTTGCTTTAAATTTCAGTGTGTGATTAGGGAGGTGGCTTAGCGGGCTGTCAATGCCCACTGAGCTATCTCTGCACCCTTAGCTCTACAGGGTGTGGCTCCCCAAAATCAAACAAATAACTTGTTAAAAATATTAAATTTGTTAAATAGGGACTGAAAAATAATACTAGGATAAAGGTACTTGCCTTGCATGTGACTGACCTGGGTTTGATCCCCCTGCACTCATAAGGTTCCCAAGCAGTGCCAGGAGTGACCCTGAGCACAGAGCCAGAAGTAAGCCTGAGCATTTCCACAGGTGTGGGTGCCTTAAATAATAAATAAAAAGTTTCAAAACTGTGTTAAATATATAGACCTTTGACTTGTCTCTATATTGCTATACATTTATGCATGCAAGTTGATGGAAAGATTTGTTTTGGAACTTTTATTAGAAAAAAAGGTAGATTTTCGCTTATGTGGGTTCCCACATGGGCAGATGTTCCTCCTGCTGGACTGCTTTGTGTTGTTATGGTGTGACCTCCCAGGCCACAGAGAGAAGACACCAGCTTCCCAGACAGCCCAGCAAAAAAGCCTGATTCGACCCCATCCTCTTTGCCACAGTGAGATCTCAGGAGCTCTATGGAAGGAGATCACTGACCTGACGTCATCTTGTCACTTGTCTTCCCGTTGTTCATCGATTTGCTCGAGCGGGCACCAGTAACATCTCCATAAGTCCTGTCGCCTGCTAGTGCAGCCAAGGGCATCTGCTCGCTCCAGGACACGAAGAGCCTCAAACCATTCGTTCAGGTCATGGGAATGAGGTCTATAATTGTTCTATAATTGTTACTGTGTCATATTTGATATGACCTGAGGTCATAGCCAAGAAAAAATTCAAGTCCTGTGGCAGGGAAGAGAGGACCACAAACCGTCACAGTCAGGCAAGCCACGTCTGAGCCCAAGAGGGTCCTTCCTCCCTCACAGTATCTTTCACACAGAGTCTGAGTGTGACCTCAGGAGAGGCAAAAGCAGAAGTTGGAGAGACAGGAAAGTTGGAAGGGTGCTTGCCTTGATTGGGTTTAATCCCTGGCAATGCATATGTTTCCCTGAGACTACCACCAGGAGTGATTTCTGGGTGTAGAGCTAAGAGTAAGCACTGAGAACTTCAGGAGGTGTGGTACAGAGAGAGAGAGAGAGAGAGAGAGAGAGAGAGAGAGAGAGAGAGAGAGAGAGAGAAAAGAGAACTAGAGAGAAAGTTAGAGAGAAAGAGAGAGGAATAGAGAGAGAAGAGAAAAAAGAAAGAAAGAGAAAAAGAGAAATAGAAAGAAAGAGGGAAAGAAAGAGAAGAGAAAAGAGAGAGAAAGAGAGAACTCTTTTTCTTTTTTGTGAGGTCAGGGATCCAACTCAGGGCCTCAGCACACGAGGCAAGTACCTACCACAGAGGTACACCCCCAGCCTAGAGGGCCAACTGCCTATGCTTGCTGCTTGCTAAGATAATTTAGAAAATCCATGTCCGTACTTGAACATGTTGGATCTGACATGAAGACTATCTCAAGCAATTTAAAATAAACTATTTTGAATAATGACAAAGAATTTAATATCTGGTCCATTATATGTATGCTGCCATGCTAAGAGGCAAGTCTCACATTGCGGTGTCCCATAAAACACAAATATCAGTAATTTGATACCCACGATCATCCCTTTAACAAGTCCATGAATGAGCTCTTACTTAACAGTAGGAAATTGTATTTCCATTCCACTTCCCCCACCAAATTTTTATTCTAATGTAATGTATTTTTATGCTTGAAAGTCTTTTATTGATTTTCCTGTCATAGTCCTCTGCAACAAAAAAGTATATAAATTGAAATTTTTAATTTCCTGTGACCATAAGCCTCTAAGAATTAAAGAAAATGTTTTTTTTCTTTTCAGAGTGAGTTATCATTTTATGGCTTAAGAATAAACCCTTGATACCAAGATGACCAGATTGCAAAAGTTTATCAGTAATTAATAAACAGTTAAATATCAGAAATGGTTCTCTAAATGTAATGGATGCAGGCCAGACCACCTCCTACCAAGCGGCCTGGGGACTAGAGAACCAGGGGAGCAATCCACAGAGATTCCTAGATGAGTAGCAGCTCTTGGAATTGTGCAGTGTTCAACCTGCACAACTGCTGGTGGTAGCCCAGGCCTGGGGATGTTGGTTGTGGTGTTTGGGTTCAAAACGACCTTAAAAACACCGTGTGCTGCTTTGCTCTTTCAAGCTCATGTTCTCCCTTGAATGTATATCTTGCTTTTTGTCTCTGTCTCTTTGTTCAGAGCTTTTTTTTTCCCCCTACTCTGGAGAAACCTGTGTTCTCTCTGAAACACAAATTTCCTCTTTTTCTCTCCCCTCACATCTTTCTAAGTTTAATGCAACAGAAACTATCTTGCTTCAGGGCCAGAGCCATAATGCAGCGGGTAGGATGTTTACTTTGCATGCAGGTGACCTGGGTTCAGTCCCCAACATCCCATGTGATCCCCTGAGCACTGCCAGGAGTAATTTCTGAAGTTTTGAGTCCGAGATGAAGGAAAGCGTGTGTCCACTGCTACAGATGCTAGCCGGGAAGGGCAGGACAGAGCAGTCTGGAGGAAGAATGCATGTGGGGATGAGAGCCCGGACAGAGACGCCCTCGTGTCTTCAGAGCAGGCTTCCTGGGAAGGTATTTCCGCCCTCCCCACCCCCCAGTTGTGGGAACCACACTGCAGGGCTCAGTGCACAGGGGCCGGGGTGCTGGGCTCAGACTCAGCTTGGCACATGCAAGACTGTGCTCCAGGACCTCAACCCAGTCAGCCTTTGAGTTACACAGTTGCAAAGTTGTTAGTGATTGGGTTCCAGTGGGACAATGGTCCAACCACAGTCCCTTCATCAGAGTACTTTCCTGCCGCCAATATCTCAGTTTTTCCCTTCTGGCCCCCACCCCCACCCCAGCCTGCCTCTATGGCAGAGACTTCTACTCTCTCTCTCTCCCTTCCTTTTGGCATTATGGTTGTAGGTATTGAGAGGTGACCCTCTTTGTCCCTTTCCCACTTTCAGCGTCAGTCTTGTCCAGAGTGATCATTTCCATCTATCCTTGGGGTAGAGGTCCCTTTTCTGTCCTAACTGCTCTTTCCCCTCCCACCACTGTGATAAGCTTCCTTCCGTGGATCAATTCTCCTGGCCCTTGTTTCTACTGACCTTGGGTATTAGGTAAAGTAACTATGGTACATCTACACATTGGAATACTACTCAGCCACCAGGAAAAATGAAGTCATGAAATTTGCTTATAAATGGATGGACCTAGAGCGCGAATCACACTGAGTGAAATAAGTCAAAGAGAAAGAGAGAGAGAGACAGACAGACAGACAGTCAGACAGACACACACAGAGACAGATACACAGACAGACAGATAGAATGATGGTTCTCCCTGGAAAGTTTTTATACCACCCAGAGGGATTGGGTACCTTCGGGGAGCATCTCTTTAGTCCAGCTGATGGAGTCCACGCAGATACCAGGGCTGACCTGATTGAAGATTTTATTGTTTTATTCTAGTTTGGGCCCACACCCAGTCATGCTTAGAGGCTGCTTCTGTCCAGTACTTCGGGTTGCTCCTGGGTGTTTGGGGGAAGCTTATGGGGATCAAACCCTGGCTTCTTGTATGTACTTGGCCCACTGAGCTCTCTCTCTGGTCCAGGCTCTCTGTTCTCAGGTGGAAGAAATCCCTTTGTTCTTGAAGGAGCTCTCAGATATGAACTCCAGATCCCCAGAGCAAAGCACAAAGCCCAACCCTAGTGGGCATCTGGTGAGTAGTCTGGGAAGAGTGTGCTAGCAGCACCCACTTGTTCAGAGCTGGCAAAGGGCCAGCTGCTCTTCTCAGCATTTTCTTAATCTCATTTACACTTTGCTCAAACCCAAGAGAACATTTATTCCCATTTGACCAATGAGACAGGCTGGCTTGTATTCAACAATGCATTTCAAGTCACATTCGTGCATGCGAGAAGGGAGCTTTCAAACCGAGTCCAGACTGAGGCCAGCTCAGGGGGCCTGAGCCCTGCTCTGCTCCATCCTGTAACTATAAAACAAAGAGAGCACCAGTCCCGAATACAGTGGGCAAGGTGCAGGCCTTGCATGCAGTCAATGGGGTTTGATCCCCAGTACTCCAAACACTGTCAGGAGTGATCCCTGAGGGCAGAGCCAGGGAGTAACCCCTGAGAACTACCAGGTATGGGCCCCCTCAGGTGTCCCCAAATAAAACAAAGGGATGATCTAGTATGTTTGTGGGCCTACTATAAGTCAGTCACTTTGCACATGAACTGATTAAGGGTCAGTACAAGCTGGCTATGCAAAGAATACCACACCTTGTAACAAGCGACTCCATGAAGCCCAGGGTGGTAGGTAGGTGGTGGGGTCTACACTTGGGACAGCCCATCACCCGTCAGAGACAGACTCTTCTCTTTCTTTTAGGCAGTTTCCCAGCCATGGCCAAGTTCATAATTTTTGGCTAACCCATACACAGCTTAAATACTAAGACTTCTTTTGACCAGCAGTCTCGCCAATAATAGTGAAATGAGCACTTTTTTAAATGTTATATGATCTTTGTTTGCTATATGATTTTTTGTTGTTTTTGGCCCACAGCCAGCAGTGCTCAGAGCTTTAAGCTCTTCACTCAGAGATCAGTATGGGTGATCATACCATCACTCATGATGATGATGAGCCACCATCAACATCAACTGGAAGTCCCTTGTATAAACTGCCTTAGATTTTCCTAGGTAGAATATGCACTACACAACCAGCGATGTCACTGGTAGGCGGCCTGAGTCTAGCTGGTGTAGTCCCATGTTCTCCAGACTTGACTCCAAGAATGCTTCTGAGCTCTGTCCATTTGTCAGGGACCCACTGAGGTATTGTTAATGGCACTGGGAATGAAAGAGAAAGGGGGCCCCCAGCTTCAGTGACTGTCACATGTGGTTTGTCTTAAATTCCAGAAGTAAGGTGCCCAATAAGCAGTTGCAGGAGCAAGAACAAGAAATTGATCCTGATATGGAGAGGATCAGAAAAGTTTTATGGATATGGAAGAAACATGGTCACTGCTATTTAGCATTCAGTCACAACCAGTAACTAAGTCTGAGGATTTGGACAGTTCAAGCCACAACCTGTAGCTCAGCCTGAAAATTTGAATGGCTAAGGCTGCAGGGGTTTAGCTTGAAGAGCCCAAGCTCATTTAGTTTCCTTTATTCATATTTGGTTTGGGTGCCACACCCAATGGTGCTCAGGGCTTCCTCCTCTACTCGGGGATCATTCCTGGTGACTTGGGGAATCATATGAGGTTCTGGGTGGGCACATGCAAGGCAAGTGCCCCACCTGCTGTATTACTGCTCTAGCCCCTTATCTGGTTTTCTGAATAGGTAAATCTTGCAGAGATCCACACTTAATGCTCTGTTGGGTAAGCCATTATTATTACTACTACTGTTATTATTGCTAGCTCTTCACGGTAATCTTTTACGAGACTAATTTCAGCTAAACACACTTTGGCTTCTTGCAGGAATAGAACAGGAATTAGCCCTTCACTAGGCCACATTGCTCATTTTCCTTGCTAGTACACCCAGACAGTTGATGGAGGGGCTGATATAAAACCTCACTCATATAGACGCCCTCCTGGGCCTGCCCTGGGGAAAGGCAGTCCTCTTTCTCAAGAGAGCCTGGAGAACCAAACCCGAAAGTGGTGCTAAGTTTCCATGACAGTGTCCACTATCTGGGCACTTGTTTTCCCCTGCAAGCCTGTGTTTTTGACTTATTTTATTGTTTTTGGCTTTGGGGCCACAACTGGTGGTACTCAAAATTTATTCCTGTCTTGGCGCTCATGACTCACTCTGGTGAGGCTCTGGAGACATATGTGGTACCAGGGATTGAACCCAGGTCATCTGCTTGTAAGGGAATTATGCTACCCACTGTACTGTCGCTCCAGCCCCTTGGTACTATAAAGAAAGCTAATAAAAGCATTTACCTTGCATACAGCCAACCTAGGTTTGATCCCGGCATCCCATATGATCCCCCATGCACTGTTAGGAGTAATTTCTGAGTACAGAGCCATGAGTAATCCCTGAGCATAGCAAGATGTAATCCAAAAAGAAAAATAAGTTAATAACGTCATTCTTTCTTGATTTGTTTCTGTTGAACTTATAAATTTATCATGATGTCTTCTTTTCCTTTTATTGCCATAAAAAGTCGTTTTTCCTGTTTGAGTAAGCTTAACATCTCAAGGTAGCAAATTCTGGTTTGCCTATAGCATTGTGTTCTTATGACTCATGTTCTTCCTTTCTACCAATAAACGTAATTTAATTCTTCAAAGTAGGGAATGTTGACCCTGTTCTTTGTTTTGGAGCCATTCCCTGAGGCTATATAACTCCTGGCCGTGAGGGTGGGGTGGGGGCACCATGCCATGCTCAGTATTCAACATTAGGTTTCCTCATGCAAAACATGTGCTCCATCCCTTGAGGCTGTCTCCGAAGCCCTGTCAGCTCTTTTTTTTTTAAACAAAGAGAATGAGGATGGAAGGTGGATTGCTCTGTAAAGATAGAGTTGGAGAGTGGTACTCAGGATTTGAACATGGGTCTCCCTGAGTCTTGACAGTGTGTTACCTACATAGGGAGTCTTGGGCCAGCTCCTATAGGCTCCTCAGAACCCTCTAAAGTACAGCATTTGTCCAGGAAGGCAGTGCAGAGTGGGTACAAACACGACTCCCCCGCTCAAATGTGGCAGTGATGGCGCATGGGGACTGGTGTCTAGATTACTGTGGGGGCTTGTGCAACTCACTCACCCTCTCTGGACATCAACTTGTGCATCTATAGAAAAAGAGCACGGCTGGTGGATTTCTCAAACCTTGTGTTTCCAAAGTCCCAGGCTTCAAATGCCACTGTAAATGTAGGGGCTTTGTGGAGCTATAGCCCATCTGCTGTCTCCCCAACTTGACCTTTTCTTAAATTCATTTCATTAATTCTCTTATTCATAAGAATGCGTTTTCATTTCATGGTTCCTATGTTTAGTGCCTTCTCCTGATGATGCTTCTCTTCCCTGTATAATTTTTTGTTCCATTAATTTCCAAGGACCATTTTGCCAGATCAGAGTGTTAAGAATCATTCACACCTCTTCCATTTGTCTAACCAACCGCTCATCCATTTCTCTCAGAAATAATTGTATATGGTTCAATAAGTTTATTGTTTAGATCTGTTTACACTTCAGGGTGCATCTCATCAGGATTTGCTATAAAGGGTGGAAGCTAGTTTCCAATTATCATTATTACGTCTGTTTCTCCAAGTTTTCCAAACATTCTTTTTCTTCATCCTCAGGTGCTGTTTTCAAACATTTTCAAAGTTACTTTTAAAAAAATTTGTTTTTATTGAAAACAGAATTTAATTGAGAATAGGGTCGATTCTTTTCAGTGTTTATTTGCCTGTTTCTTCAACCCGCCTGCCCAGGAAGCCGTTGAGATGAGAAGCTGAGTTTTCCTCTCTCTAGCAACACTCTGCCTTTATTTTGAGAAGTTGTCCATGAGGAACTTCCTGGGTCTTTGTGGGCAGGAAAGCCTGGGAAGGGATGGCGGGAGAAGAAGGACAACACAGGAGTCTAGAGCAAAGGACAACACAGGAGTCTAGAGCAAGACCAGAAGAGACAATACAGGCGAGAACCATGCCTGGTTTCAGACAGACAGAGAACTCGTTGTCAAACTAGATCCAGGCCCAACAGCTCCTCCCAAAACCTCCATAGGGTTGCTGGGGGTCAGACCCAGGTCAGCTGTTGGATGACAGGCTTAGCTAGCTTGGAAGCTTTGGTCACAGCTTGATCTATTTACATGTTCTTAAGCCAAGGTTCATTCTAATGAGATCTCTCTTCTATGTAAACACTGCTAGAGGGTGTGGCAGTTACAGAAGTCACCTTGACTCTGAATAACTTCTGACTTATTATACATCTACTAAGACTTCTATGTTATCTAGATTGGGCACTGCTCCTCTTTATGCCCACTGCATCCAGAGTGGGACAGTTAGAATTTACCAGGAGACTACCACCCTGGCTACATTGAGACTATAATTTTGGATTATAGGAAGGATCGTACTAGTTTGTCCTCATGCAGGTGAGTGTGACCCTTTCAGTGTATGGAGAACAAGATACTCAGAATCACCCTGGTACAGATAATAAATAAGAAGGACCTTGTGGGTACCATCTAGATTACACGAAGCCCATGAAGTTAAGATGTATTATTTTATACCAGCCCTCCCTTCTCTCTCCAGTGTTTTACATAAGAGATATCACTGTATCACTGTCTTCCCATTGTTCATCGATTCGCTTGCGGGCACCAGTAACATCTCCATACGTCCTGTCACAAGCAAGTGTAACCCAAGGGCATCTGCTTGCTCCAGGGACAGGAAGAGCCTCAAACCATTCTTCAGGTCATGGAATTGAGGTCTATAATTGTTACTAGTTTTGGCATTAGAAATAAAACATGGGTAGCTTGCCAGGCTCTGCCATGTAGGTAGTATACTCTTAGTAGAAGGCTCTCATCTTGAGCATTTACTGATGAAACTTAAAGGGGAAAGATCATGTTTTCTCTTGGGTGGAGCTCTGAGGAACTCTGGAGTCTGGATGGTGAGAATGACTGACCGCATGATGTGTGGGTTGCTCTGGCTTCTAGCTAGGCTTATTGGGATGACAGGTATCAGTTAGAACCTCTCTAGAACTGTATACAATATATAAATGTGAAAGATCCTGGGAAGGACCTTATCCTAAAATCAGTATAATCTAAGAATATCACGCGGTCGCTTTGCAGCCACGTGCCAAGGGAGCTGTGGGTCTAGCGTCGGTGGGTCTCTCTTCCGGGAAGCTGGCATGGAGGTGGAGGAAAGGGTGGAGGAGCCCAAATCTCCACTCCAAGTCTGGCCAGTGTGGTCCCTCTCCCACATGTGTGAGTGAACCCTTGGAGCAATGTTGGACTTGGCCAGGGGCTGGCCGAGCCCCTTACCGGGAGGTCAGCTCCATGGATTGCTTCCACGTGGGGCCGGCCAAGCAGCGCAGCTGTGGATCTGGAGTGGATGGATCTGGATCTCTTCCGGGGTTGCAGAGGAATTCATGATATGAAATATTTTACTATCCTCTATAAATCATATCCTGAGCTGCTTTTGGTTCAGAGATGTTGCCCCTCTCCCCATGGCACGCTGCTAGGGAGTTTCCTATGACAGAAAGTCAGCTCTGGCATATTAGCATTTGTTAAGCTTGGGCCAGGAGTTCACCTGAAGATCTGCATTTGTTTTGTTTTGTTTTTTCTTTCTTTTTGGATCACACCCGGCAATGCTCAGGGGTTACTCCTGGCTCTGCACTCAGGAATTACTCCTGGCGGTGCTCAGGGGACCATATGGGATGCCGGGGGATCGAACCTGGGCCAGCATGGGCCCGCTGCGTGCAAGGCAAATGCCCTACCGCTGGGCTATCGCCTCCGACCCCTGGGTCCTGAACTCTTAAAGAAGATACCTGGCTTTGTCCCTAAAAGGCCCAGCCCATGATGGGCTGAACTAGAAGCCCTTGGCAAGCTTCTGGGCATAAAGAAGCAAGGAGGAAGAGGAAGGGGCCATCTTCTTCCAGTTTGGGTCTGACCTCCAGCCTGAGTACATGGTTCAGGGTCCAGTGGCCATCTTGGCTTAGGATCCTGATTCAAGCATGTGATCTGGGTCCAGCTAGTAATGGGAAGTTTGGGGTTTTCCTGATCTTGGATTGTACTGCTAGAACTTGAATGAGTAAAGCTTTTTGGAAACTTTGCTGGATTCTGAGTCTTCATCTGCTGGCTGCCGGTCCCTTGAGGTAGAAGGGGATTTGGCCCGGCTCCCTGATATTGTTGGGGAATGCAGTGTTCTTCCCAGCATAGCTGTTTCCTGACACCCGAGCACTACATATGGTCTCCAGAGCCCTGCCACAAGCAACCCCCTGAGTGAAGAGCCAGGAGTAAGCCCTGAGCAACACTGATTGTGGCTCAAATAACATAACAAAAAATTAAACATAATATTAGAGCCTATGTTATTTTGATGTCTAGAGTCCATATAGAGTAAAGAAGTGGCACTTTGTTGTATACAGATTATATCTAGGGCTACAGATGTATACATTAAAAAAATTTGGAGGGGGTTTGCTTTACAGCCCACACCCACTTATGCTTGGGGTCACTTCTGGTGTGTGTGCTCTGGAGCCTCACGGTGTGGGGAAGCAAACTCGCGACGTGCCCCCTGCCAAGCGTGCACTCAGCCCTTTGAGCCATCTCCCTGGCCCCCAGATAGACGCGCTAATGAGCAAACGGAATGATGTGCTAGTGCAGGATGTTCCTCAGCTGTTCCGTGCAGCTGTTGCGTATGTACTAATTAGTGAGGACCTCTGGAACCAGGAATTAGAACAGGAAGAAAAGCCTGAAAATGGACCCTAGGCACTGCTGGGAGATGGTACCTGCTATGCCAGGAAGGATTGCATTTCATGCTGTTGGGCGATAGTATTTGACAAATTAATCTGTCTTGGCTGACAGAAGCACATCCTGGCTCCTTTCTCCTGTACCTGCAGCTGCACCCACATGGCTGGAGAAGCCCCACCCCTCCAATCCAGAACTTTGGTTCCAAAGGCAGAGGCAGGAGGTGGAGGCCAGGCCTGAGGTTTGGGATGATGGTGGGTGCCAGTTGCTCTCCGGGCTGTGCAGGTAGCACTGACCACCAGTTCCCAGGTATTGGTCATGTATGGACACTTTCTGGGCGCTGGTGAAAGGTAGAGTAATTTCAGTTGTGGGGCTCAGGCTAGGGACTAAAATTTAAGGAGCTATAGATATGCCCACAATTTTGCAATATTAGGAACATATACTATGTATTATTCCCAAGTTTTCTATACTACTATAAGCATTTTCCTTATAGTAATTCTTCTGAAATGGATTTTTAAGAACTGCACAATATTCTATGCGACATGTGACTGTTTTAATATCTTTTTTTTTTTTTTTTTTGATTGGATCACACCACCTGGTGGTGCTCAGGTCTTACTCCTGGGTTGGCACTCAGGAATCACCTCTGGTAGTGTACAGGAGACCCTATGGAGTGCCAGGGATCGTATGTAAGCTCCTTACCAGTTGTGCTATTGTTCTGGCCTCAATTGATTGTTTTACTTCTTATTTTTATGGTTTGAGGCTCTTTATGTTCCTAGAGCAAGCAGATGCCCTTAGGCTCTACTAGCATGAGGCAGGACATATGAAGATGTTGCTGGTGCTCGCTCAAGCAGATCGATGATGAACAGGAAGACAGACAGTGATACGGTGATACTATTTTTTTGTTTTACTTTTAATGAAGCAATATTGTATTATAAGAGTATGTAAGTTGAAGGTGTGTGTCCTTGAAAATCAGTATATCATAGGGGCTGGAGAGATCATACAATAGGTAAGGTGCTTGCCTTGCATGTAGCCAACTTGGTTTCAATCCCTGGAATGCCATATGGTCCCTTAAATCCTGTCAGTCATGGTGATTCCTCAGTTACAAGCCAGAAGTAAATCCTGGACATCATTGGGTATGCCGCCCAAAAAAAAAGGGAAAAGAAAGAAAATCAGCAGGTATATGTCTGACACAAAGTTCACCACCGAGAGTCTAACTCTGCCCTTTAGCATATGTTCTTCCCACTGTCTGGATCTATCCACCCCTGAGCCCCCTTCCCTCTGGTAACTACTTATAATCTGAAAGTTTATTTTCATTTACTTCACCTGTTTACCTGTTTTCTCCATGTTCCATGTTTGAGTGCTGGCATCTCATAATCTGACTTGTTTTACTAAGTGTATTGCCCTCTTGGTCCATCCAATTATTGCAAGTGGGAGGATTTCATTTTTTAATAGCTGAGTAGTATTCCCTTGTGTATTGAAACACCATGTTTTCCTTAATTACGTGTCTGTTGATGGACATTTAGGTTACTTCCAGCTCCAGGCTATTGTAAATAATGCCGCAGTAACATGTAATTATTTATTGATCAGACTCATTCTGTTGAAATTTGTGTTAGTTTTCACTTTCCTTTCTTCTAAACACCACCACAAGGGCTAGCGTGTGTATATCTGGGGTTTGCTTCTGGAAGAGGTGTCATTGCTTGGAAGAGGATTGTAACTAGAATTGAATTGGGGAGCGCCTCCTTTAAAAACTATCCCGACTGGACTGGCGAAATAGGACAGCAGGTAAGATGCTTGCCCTCGCATGAGGCTAACCTGGGTTCATCTCTGGCACCCCATGATTCCCTGAGCCTGCCGAGAGTGAACCCTGGAGTGTAGAGGCAGGAGTACGCCTTGAGCACCGTTGGGTATGACCTAAAAACAAGACAAACAAGAACACAACAAAGAAATTTATCCTTAGTAGATAGAATTTCCTTTTTTTTTATTGCAGTAAGATGGCTTGTAGTATTATAGAGGTTTCAGGAGCACAGCATTACAAACAAACATCTCTATATACATTATATTCACCACCAAAATTCTATTTTCAGTCTGTCAACATATAATTTACTTTTTACACCATGTACCAGCTTTCCTCTTTCCCCTACTGGTAACCACTGTTCTGTCCTTATAGGTTAAGATGTTTTTATTTTGTTTTCTTTGTATTCCACGTATAAGAGAAATCACATGAGAGGTTTCTCTTTCTGACATTTCACCCAGAACAACGGCTTTTGGTTCAACCCTGCCATTACGCTTGGTTCAGCTGCATTGTTGCAAATGACAGTTTCATCTTTTTTAGAAGTTGAGTGGTTTTCCTTTCGGTAGATGTATACCACAACCTTTTTATCAGTTCTCTGTTTTTTTTGCCTGGGGGCCATTCCTGTCAGTGCTCAGGGCTCTGTGCTTGGAGATCATTCCTGGATGCTGGGGATCAAACCCCGGTTGGCTGCATGAAAAACAAGTGCCCTACCCACTATACTATAGCTTGGACTCTCCTTTTTGTTTTATAGACACAGATTCTGATGTCCTTTGTGATGTCTTTTATGAAAGGATGGATCTGGGGTGACAGAGGGCTGTAGACAGTGCAAGAGAACTGGCATCCCGGGAGCAGAGCCTAGGATGCTGGATCCCAGTGGCCTTGAGCAAGTCCCCTAATTCTGTCTCAGTATCTCTCTCTGTCCAAAGAGCAGCAGGACGAGATGCGTCTGAAAGCTTCGCCATCTGCTGCACAGATTCCTGGGAGTCAGAGCTTGGTTCAGTCCATGCACTGGGGTGCCACTCATTGCCCCTGTCCGCCCCCTGCTGGCCGGTTGCCAGACACCAGTCCCATGCTGGACTCCCATGCTGAGATCTGGGACCTTGCTACACTCCCAAGGGCCCCTAATGGGAGCAGCAGACCCGGCCAAACTGAGAAATAGCTGCTGTTTTTGTCCTAGAAATTACCTTCTTTTGCCCTTTGCTTCTAGATAGCTCACGTCATTCATGTGTGCAGCCGGTGTTCCTGAGTTCCTCTGTAGTGCGGGGCTGCTCTCAGAGTGCGCTGGGAACTCATTGTTCATCCTTGAGAAATGCACAGCTTAAGAAAAGACAGAGCTGGCTGCAGGCCACTCATGTGCAGAGCAGAAAAAGGGGTACGGGGTAAAGCCTTCAGAATTCAGTCATTTAGCTACTGCTCACCACCCCAGACAGTCGTTAGTTTCCAGAAAGGGCAAATATGCTTGTACTGGCTTGTATCGTGTCCCCTCCAAAACCCACATCTACCCGTAACCCATGAATGTCTTTACAGAGGGAACCCAGTTAAGATGACTTCAGGCAAGCGGGCCTTTAGCCCATGACCACTGTCTGAGAAGAGGAGAAAACGAGGGCCCAGACTCAGGGGAAAGGACAGGGGAAGGCAAAGAGAGGTAGAACGACAAGCCAAGGAATCCTGGGGGTGCTTTTGGGCCACAGAACTGCAGACATGATGCCCTCGCCTTGAGCTTTCAGGGAGAGCACGGCCACCAACACCTTCGTTTTGGACTGCTGCTTCCAAAACCATGAAGGTATTTCTGCTGCTTTAAGCTGCCCAGTTGGTGGGAATTTGTAACAGCAGCCCCAGGAGATGATAACAATGGTAATTCCTTGAAGATGAAAGTTGGTAAACTGAAGCCTAGTGAGACTATAACGGGGAGAGAGAGAAAGAGAGAGAGAGAGAGAGAGAGAGAGCAGTTTGTAGCCCCTGCCTCAGTCTGGCTGTTAACAGGCAGGGTGCCCTTGGGTGAACCCTTCCTCCCTGGGTGTTTGCATCTGTGCAGGAAGACTGGGACTCGACCAGTGGTTTTCACAATTTATTCTATTTTATTTCTTAATGTTGTGTTCTTTGCACGCCAACATGATGAACAACCTAAAACCTGAGCTGCGCAGGAGAAAGAGAGCGGCATGGAACGCCTTCAAGAGCATTGAAGAAATAGCTAAAAAGCACAAAGAACCTCCGGCTCCAGGCACAGCTCTTCAACTCCATCGTTCTCCCTGCACTAACATATGCCTCAGAGACCTGGGCCCTACGAAAGCAGGATGAGAATGCTATTCGGGTCTCCCAAAGAGGGAATCGAAAGAGCTATGCTTGCAATATCAAGCCTCACTCAAATGAGAGAAGGAATCTGGAGTTCCGACCTCCGTCGACATTCCAGAATCAGAGACCCTGTCTCGTTTGCCAAGGCATTGAAAATCAGATGGGCTGGACATGTAATACAATTTGGAGGTGACCGCTGGACTAGAGCGGTCATCCAGTTACCGACTGGATCCCACGGGACGTCAAAAGATCTCCGTGGGCCGCCCCACCTACAAGATGGTCAGACCTTCGCCAAGACCCTGAACGAACGGTTTGAGGCTCTTCGTATTCCTGAAGCAAGCAGATGCCATTGGGCTACACTGGCACGTGATAGGGTCAAATGGAAATGTTACTGGTGCCCCCTCGAGCAAATCTATGAAAAACGGGATGTCAAGTGATCAAGCGTTCTTTGAAACAGTGCCATGCTTTTTGGTCTTTGTGGGCCATAGTGGTGGTCAGGGGGCTATTCCTGGCTTTGTGCTCAGGGGATTGTATGAGACACCAGGGATTTAAACTGGGGTTGGCCACATTCAAGGCAAGTGCCTTCTCTCCTGTTCAATCCAGCTTCGATGTCATGTTGGAGCAGGAGAAACAGGAGTAAGCGTGGCTCCCGTTTGGAAGAATGCAGGGAAGCTCTATGACCCTGGGCTCATGGGGTGCTTCTGAGTCTTCCCGACCCTCTCTGACAGTACTAAGGAAGACACGGCTTTATTCTGTGCTGGAGGATAAAGAGGATAAAGGCACTTGGAGAAGGTGCCTTCGACATGGATGCTTCTAGGAAAGAACCCAGAAGCAAGTTGCTGTCTCCACGATTTTATGGGAAATTCTGTTTAGCTCTCAGTTCACACACATGCAGGATCACACATCTTTGCCATGGCTCAGAGACAATGTGTTTGTTTTTTTGTGTCTGTGTTATCAAATCCCCATACATGTATGTGATGGCTGGAAATAAGGAAATTTTGTTCTGTCATAGTGCTTGGCAGCCAAGATGGTAAGATGGTAAGATGTCCTGAGGTGGGGTGGTGCTTCCCAGGTGCTCCAACACCAGTGATGGCCATTTACGTCGTTCAACAGGTGTTCACTGGGCAGCAGTGCTAGGGAAAGCCCTGGTCAGTGCTGATGGGCCCACACCATGCTCCCAACTTTCATAAGCAGTGCGAGTCCTCCATGAGTTCCATAGCAGGCGGCCTGAAAGACAGAGCAGTGAAGGGAGACACTGACGGGGGAATTGGCCCTGGGCAAGGGGGCTTGGGGCAGACAGTGAAATGATGACCATTTCTGTGTCTAGAGTCTTCAGCAGCTCTGGCATAATTTTTATTTTTTTTTTTTTTTTTCTTTTTGGGTCACACCCAGCAATGCTCAGGGGTTACTCCTGGCTCTGCACTCAGGAATTACTCCTGGCGGTTCTCGGGGACCATATGGGATGCCGGGGATCGAACCCTGGCGGGCATAGGCCGGTCGCATGCAAAGGCAAACACCCTGCCCGCTGGGCTATCGCTCCGGCCCCTAATTTTTTATTCTTACCCAGAGAAGTAGAAATAGCTCTAACAACAAATTATGGTTCTAAAATCAAGAAAGACATGATCTTACAGAAAATGTACAGACACAGAAAGAAGAAAATCAAAAGCACCTGGGAGCCCAGGGAGAGGCCAGTATCAGTATTGGGGTGTGGGTCCTTCTGGGATTTTTTTTCCTCCAAAGATGCTCATTCTGCATTCTGTTGTGTAGCCTGCTTTAAAATAAAATGCAAAACTTGGGGCAGAAGAGAGCACAGCAGGTAAGGTGCTTGCCAAACACATGACCAACCTGGGTTCACTTCCCAGCACCCGTATGGTCCTGAGCATCATTAGGGAGTGATCCCTGAGTACAAAGCCAGGAGTAAGTCCTGAGCACACCAGGTATGGCCCAAAACAACAACAAAACCCCCCAAATCTTAAGAATGAATCATTTTAGGCCGGAGCGATAGCCCAGCGGGTAGAGCGTTTGCCTTGCATGCAGCAGGCCCATGCCGGCCCGGTTCTATCCCCGGCATCCCATATGGTCCCCGAGCACCTCCAGGAGTGACTCCTGAGTGCAGAGTCAGGAGAAACCTCTGAGCATTGCTGGGTGTGGCCCAAAAAGCAAAAAAAAAAAAAAAAAAAAGAATAAATCATTTTAGATAGCTTAATGTTAAATTAGATGCATAATCTTCTGTTAGATGTTTGCATTTTATATTTTAAGCAATCCTTAATGACCAGATATTTAGATTGCTACCGGTAAAATTTTTTGTCATATGATCATGAATACCATTCTTTTTGTTTGTTTTTTTTTCATTTTGATATTTGGGCTATTCCTGACCTTGTTCAGGGAGCACTCCTGGTGGTACTCAGGACAATATATAGGGTGCCAGGGATTAAACCCCATCATTGTGTGCAAGGTAAACACCTTACCTGCTGCACTGTCTCTCAGGTAAATGCCTTACCTACTATACTGTCTCTCCAGCACCTCGAACACCATTCTTACATTTTTTGTTCTAAATTTAGCTCTTCTAGGTGAACACATCCCATGGGTTAGAGTTACACCATCAAGCTAATTTTTATTATTTATTTATTTAGTTTTTGGGTTATTTCTAGAAGTGCTCTAGGGACTCTATGCTCAGGAATGACTCCCTGGCAATGTTGGGGGTATGTAGTGATATGAACTGAACCCACATGGGCAGCATATAAGCATCCTTAACTATCTCTGGTAATTGGGCAAGCTTACTCAACAACCAGTTTTGCCCACCACTAAAGCTGTTTGGATCTCTGCTCTCAGCTACATAGTTTGAAAGTGCCAGTGTCTGCTCACAGTCTTCAAGGCTGGGCTTTGATACTCTTTCATCTCAGTCAACTTGATCATTATAAATGGTCATTGGTGCCACCAAGCCAACCAAACTTCTAGGTACACCATTTTTTT
>JAJIBD010015038.1:0-28880 GCA_021461705.1 Cryptotis parvus
TCCCATTGTGTGTTTGAAATGTCTCCATGAAAAGGTAGAAACAAGTACAACGAAATTCATGCAGCATCACATATTTCCAGTTCAGTTGCTTGCGGGGACTTTCCTGCCTCTGATAAAAACAGGGCTCCGTGTTTGTTTATCTTCGTCCAACCAGGCAGGACATGACCCAAAGCTTTGGCAGTCGCTTTGGTAATGCTCTGGTATGGCAGGTGTCTAGTGGCAGCAGTGAGGAGCCCCCCCCACCCCCACCCACCCTGCTACAGTGTTTGCCCAGGTTTCCCCCTTCATTTCACTCCAGCACCTGATGTGGCCCCTCCCACATTTTTTTCCCCCAAAGACAAGTTTCAACCGGATGCCCTCAGATCCTCTTCCCATCCTCCCCTGGGGACTGATCTTTCTGATGGGGCTTTGTTAAGGCCCCCCCCTCAGGAACCAGAATCCTGCCTTTGCAGTGGTGGGCAGGGTGCGTGCCCCCGGATTTCTGTGCTGCCTGTTGACAAAAGGAGAACAGGGCATGATGTGGCTTGTGCCAGCGCCTAGACCTGCTGATCCTTCTTGTGCAGCCCTCAAACAAACAGCCCTTGCCCCCACCACCATTCCGTCTTTCCTTGGAGGAGAGGTTTCCCTTACATTTGCTATGGGGTGGGGGAGTCTCTGAATTAACATGTGGCAGATGTTCTTGGGGGGAAGTGGCAGGAACAGAGGGCACCAGGGCTTTCTGCTGGCCTGTCAGGAGAGTCAGGGTGTGGGCTGGCGCTCAGGCCCCACCCTGCTGGGCTGGGGCTGTTTGTCTGACAGCAGCTCTATCCTCCAGCGCCCTGTTTCTCGGCACCAATCTGCTGTGCAGGCGGAGGGGGCCTGGCAGAACCCACAGCGCCGCCTGCTTCCCTCCAGCCTCTGTCCCAGTACCACCCTGCCCGGAGTGGCCCTGGGAGTCCCATCAGCAGCTCCAGCTCCTGTGTGTCCCAGTGTGGAGCTGTGTGGTCTGGCCCTGAGGACCGCAACCCCAAATAAAGGCGCTGTATCTGATCAAAAATAATTTTTTTTGCCATAGTTTATTAAAAAAGTATTTTTTATTTATTTTTGTTTTTGGGCCATGCTTGGCAAATTTCAGGGGTTACACCTGGCTTTGCTTGGGGTCATATGGAATGCTGGGAATTGAATTTGGCTGACTGTGCAAGGCAAATACCCTACCCACTGGACTATTGCTCTGGCCCCAATACTTTCAGTTGTTTTAAATTAATCATTTTGGTTTGGAGGCCCTGCCTAGCCAGTCCCTGTTCAGGGACTATCCCCAGCTCATTGCTTGAGATGCTAGGGATCAAACTTGGAGTTCTAACATGCAAAACTTATACTCCTGCTTTTTGAGCAATCTCCTGGCCTCTTAAATTTTTTTTTCCCCTTTGGTGTAGGATTTTCTTCTAATCAATGCTAAGAATCACTGAGCTATAGGTGGTGGTGCTGGGGCGGGGGGGTGCCATGCGTTACTGGAGATTATTGTTTTGGTTTGTTTCGGAAGGCCACAACTGGCTGTACTCAGGGCTTATTCCTGGCTCTGTGCTCAGGTAGAGTTGGGGAACCATATGTGGTGCTTGGGAATCAAACCCAGTAAATTGTGCATAAGATGGGTGCTTTACTCACTGTACTATGTCTCTAGCCCTGGAGGTTGAATTCAGGGCCTTTCACCATGCAGAGCATGTCCTTTTGCCCTTTGCACTCTCCCTGGCTGTTGGAGGGCAGGGCCTCACTCATATGAGGCATGCTGTAACAGTGAGCTGCAGCTCCACCTCCAGCAGTTCCTGAATTTCCTTGATCTGCTGCCTCCTTTTCGGGAAGAAAGTTATTTAGCATTCCCTGGAAATCTTTCTTCTCTCAGCGAACAAACCCCATCATTGCACCTGAGGCTACTGCTGACCACTCTGCCCAGTGCCCCCGAGGGGTGTTATCACCCACAGAAACACTGTGCCGCCCCTACGTCTGATTAGAATAATTTCTATTTTTAATTTTTTATTTATTTTTTTGCTTTTTGGGTCACATATGGCAATGCTCAGGGGACCATATGGGATGCTGGAGAATCGAACCTGTGTCGGTCGTGTGCAAGGCAAACGCCCTACCCACTGTGCTATCGTTCCAGCCCCTGGTTAGAATGATTTTTTTTTTTTTTTTGCTTTTTGGGTCACACCGGCGATGCTCAGGGGTTACTCCTGGCTCTGCACTCAGGAATTACTCCTGGCGGTGCTTGGGGGACCATATGGGAAACTTCGGGATCGAACCCGGGCTGGCACAGGCCGGCCACGTGCAAGGCAAAGCGCCCTACCCGCTGGGCTATCACTCCGGCCCCTGATTAGAATGATTTTTAAATTACTTATTCTGTTGTTTAGATTAGGACTTGTGTACTTGGTTGTGCTCACCTAGGATCGCCCCTACATCTGATAATTTAATTAATAACTGGGTTTTGGGGACCACAGCTGGCAGTGATAGAAGCTACCTGTGGCTCTGGGGTCTTTCTTAGAGGTGCTTGGGGGCTCTGTAGTGATGGGCATTGAACTGGGTCTCCTACATGCAAGACAAGCACCTTAACTCTTGCATTTTCTTTTGGGCTGCCATCATGTTTTTTTTTTTTTTTCCTGGTGGGGCGAGGGATGTTGAGGTTTGGACCATACCTAGGCAGTGCTCAGGGATCACTGCTGGACCACAGGGTACCAAGGATCAAACTCAGGTTGACCTCATGCAAGGCAAATGCCCTATCCTCTGTTCTATTGCTCTGGTTTCTTGTCTGATTTTTTTTTTTTTTATTTGCTTTTGGGTCACACCCAACAATGCTCAGGGATTACTTCTAGCTCTGCACTCCAGGAATTATTCCTGGTGGTGCTGGGAGAACCACATGGGATGCCGGGGATAGAATCCGGGTCGACCATGTGCAAAGCAAGCACCCTCTGCACTATGCTATTGCTCTACACCTAGTCCACCCCCAGTCTGTTTTTTAACTGAGCTCAGGGTGCTGTTTGGGGCATGGGAATACAGCCATGAGCAAGGCAGGCAAGGCTTTGACCCTGTGGGGCCCTCAGTTTAATTCACAGTAACCAAGTAGAAAAATACATGTTGTGTCTGCTGATAACACATGTAAGTAGAAGAAAGTACAACACAGTGGTAGGTGTTGACATTTTAGACATTGGTGCTGGGCAGGTGACTCGATACTGACCTGAGGAGATGGGAGGGTGTGGGCAGTGGGGTTTCTGGGTGGTGGGAGCCGCCTGGGCACAGGTGCTGAGGTAGGGAACCTGGTGAGACTGAGCTGCACGCAGGGAGGCTGATGTGGCTGGAACTGAGAGGAGCCATGACAAGGTCTTGTAGGCTTGACCGGGCTGTTACTTTTAATACCTGTTGAATTGTGACCACTTATGCATGGAGCCAAAAACCGAAAAGAAAGCACCCTCTGCCCTCCCTCCAAGCCATGACCATCCTCTCTTGCTGCTGGTCAGCCCTTTTACTGGGCATTATTTGAGTGAATTTTTCAGACTTAAGTTGAGTGCCATGAAATTGCCTTTTTTAAAAAAATATTTTATGGGCGGGCGATAGCCCAGCGGGTAAGGCATTTGCCTTGCATGCAGCCCGGCCCATGCCGGCCTGGGTCGATCCCCGGCATCACATATGGTCCCCGAGCACCGCCAGGAGTAATTCCTGAGTGCAGAGCCAGGAGAAACCCCTGAGCATCGCCGGGTGTGACCCAAAAAAGCAAAAAAAAAATTTTTATTATACCACCATGAGATATACAGTTACAAAGATGTTCATATTTGGGTTTCGGTCATACAGTGTTCCAGCACCCATCCCTACACCAGTGCCAATTTCCCACCACCAATGTTCCTGATTCCCTCCCCCTCCCTGAGCCTGCCTCTGTGGCAGGTTCTTTATCTCTTTTTTCTTTCTTTCACTTTCTCTCTCTTTCTCTCTTCCTTCTCTTACATTGTGGATTGTAATACATACATTTAGAGGTTATCAATGTGTATCATTTTTTTTTTCTTTTTTGGGTCACACCTGGCAATGCTCAGGGGTTTCTCCTGACTCTGCACTCAGGAATTACTCCTGGCAGTGCTTGGGGGACCATATGAGATGCCGGGATTGAAACCGGGCCGGCATGGGCTGGCCACATGCAAGGCAAATGCCCTACCCGCTGGGCTATCGCTCCAGCCCCAGTGTGTATCTTTTGCCTGTATTCAATGCTCAGTTCTTGGTTGGTATTAGCGAAATTGCCTTTTTCTTGGGTCAGGAAAGGTTGAATATGAATCTTCCTTTCTGGAGCATGGGAATGACCCTTCCTTTCTTGTGCCCAGAGTTTGCTGAGGTCAGAACCTTTGCCCTCCTGCTGTTGCCCACACTTCCCTTTCAGTGTCTGCAGTTGGCCCACTCATCGTCCCTTCCTCAGTCTTGCTCTTCAGGCTAACAGGAGGCCACCTGTCCCTTCTGGGACCTTAGCTGGGGCTGGTGTTAGTCACTCGGGCTTTCTGTATCTTGATGCCACCAGTTTTGAAATCACAGAGTACTCCAGGAGGGCAGGGCACCCCTGGCTCTTGCCAGATGTTCGGCGTGACTCAGGTGGTGGGAGTGCTCTCTGGGGTGGGCAGAGCTCGTGGGCATGTTGGATCAGTAACTGGGCAGAGCTGCTGGTAGAATGCCCAGCCTTATAGTTGAGGGAGTGTCTGCTGGGGCTGCACAGGGTTGGGCAGTAGGAGCAGGGCTGAGGTGCAGTCACAGTGGTCTGGACGCGGGAGGACAGCCTGCTGCCCCCCTGGGGCCGTGCCTCATAGGACCCGAGCATCACTAGTCTCTGTAGCCTCACAGTGCTGGGCTGAAGTAAGGGGTTAAAGCCCAGTCAGGATGCTGTCACAATGTTAGTAGGCGAAGAATCTTCACAGAAGCAAATATGGCCACTAGATACTAGATGCTTACCATAGTGTTCAGCCTCCCAGCCACCAAGATATGGCCTTTTATGCCTCTTGGCCTCATGTGCAAATGATGGACCAAAAGCTAAATAACTTGCCCATGGTCACACAGCCCTGGATTGGAGCAAGAGTCTCATCCCAAGGCCGCACTCTGAACTCTTTTCTTTTTTTTAGGGGGAGAGGGTGGGGGCACACCCAGGGATGCTCAGGGCTTCCTCCTGACCACTCAGGGACCACTCCTGATTGGGCTCCAGGGACTATATGGGGTCAGGTCAGGGATCAAACCGAGGTCGGCCACATGCAAGGCAAGTGCACCCTCCCTGCTGTCCTATCTCTCCACCCACGCTCCCTTTTTTTGGAGAACTTTCAGTCTGCGGACTGCCTTGCTGTGGCTCAAACCTGGGCAGGCATCAGAATCCCCCAGCCAGCTTACTGGCCTCCCCCAGAGCCTGACTCTGTACTCTGGCTTGAGAGCTTCCGTTCCCACATGTTGCTGGTGCTTCTGATCTGCAGAGTACACTCTGAGAATCACTGATTAACTCACTAGAAACCCAGAAGGAATTGCCCTGGAATCAGGAGATTTTTGATATCCTGAAAGAAGCCTGCAGCACCGGGGTTGACTAAGCAGTTCCATTTTGTCTGTAAGGAGTTCAGTCCTCTCCTACATCCTTACTGTGTCCTGGGCTTCCCTGTTGTCTGCAAGATGACTGTCACAGCTCCTGTAGTCACGCAGGGTGAGGCCATCTCATGCACTGTCTCTTTCTGAGTAAACCTTTCATAGACCCCACCTCCCAGGTTCCCCTCATTATCTCATTGGCCATCACAAGACACATGAGCATGCCCCAGCAAATCATTGGCATTGGCCAGTCAGGATTCACTCTTAGGCTGGGACTGGAGCCATCCTTACCTGAAGCACAGGAGGAGTTGAGAGGAGCATGGTTGTCAGAAGAAAACTTGAGAATGGCTTAGGGCAGGACTGGGAGAAGGTGAAGAAGGGCAGACAGCCCCTGGAGCTGCTGCAGAAACAGCAAAACCAAAGCTGAAACTAGTACCTGCGCAGTCCTCGTCCTAGTCTTGAACGGCTTTGTTCTGTGATTGCCCGAGTAGCCACCTGGGCATAGCTTCTTGTTCTCTCATCATGTCTCCTTTCGAGAATGTGTCCAACATCGTCGCACCACAGAAGTTTTCCTCCTTGTCAGGAAATCAAATCTCTTGCCTGAAGACCTAGAGAATCCTGAGTTTGGGGGCCTGAGGGAGCAGTGGTCTGCAGAGAGCATTTGCTTCTCTGCTCTTGGCTTGAGCCTCGTCGGGGTGCTTTTGCTGAAGCTCCTTGTCCAGTGAGGACTGTTGGTGCATGGATGTGGGGGCATAGGAGAGGATGTGTGCTGAGTGCTTACCCCCCGAAGTTGGCACATGAAGGTGCTCGTCTGTGGCCTACCGTGGCGAAGTAGGAAATACAGTTAATTCTCTAGTCCTCTGCCTCCTAGCAGGCCATGGAAATGACTCTCGGTTTTGCAGACTGCATTTTCTCTGAATTTTTTGGGGTGGAGAGCTACACCTGGTAATGTTCAGGGGTTACTCTTGGCTCTGTGCTCAGGGATCACTCCTGGCAATGCTCAGGGAACTGTATGGAGTGCCAGGGATTGAATCTGGGTCAGCCACGTCTAAGGCAAACACCCTACCCACTGTACAGCTGCTCTGACCCTTGCATGGTAACTTTTTGGTGGTGGTTGTTGCAGTGCCAGGAATCTCCGGCCTCTCACATGCATGGTGTGTGTTCTCCCACTGAGCCACGTGCCTGGCTTCTAGAACTTTCATGGATACCCATTGCTACTGTTTGTAGGCACAAGTTAAAAGCCACTGGCCTGGAGACTTCAGGGTAACTGAAAAATGAAGTACTGAGTATAAGTCCTGGGTCCCTGTCTGCCTGGGGCGAGCCCTTTTCTTAGCTCTCAGGGTTCTGGACGGGGCTTCTCCTGGTCTGTTGGGAGGGCTCAGTGCATTAGTTGTAAAGCACATATGGGGGTTAGAGCAATAGTATAGCGGATTAGGGACTTTTCTTGCATGTGCCAATCGGATTAGATCCCTGGCACCTCGTATGGTTCCCTGAGCTCCGCCAGGAGTGATCCCTGAGCACAGAGCCAGGTGTGAGCCCTGAGCACTTCCAGGTTGGTCAAAAACTGAAAAACCAACCAGTAAAACACATAAGGGGTTGGCCAGGGACGTAGAACAAAGGTTAGGGCACTACCTGGCTCCACTTATGACCTGGTTCTGTCCCTGGTATAACATGGTTCTATCCCTGGTATATCCCTGGCCCCCTCAGTATCACTGGGTTCTCCCTCTGGAAGTCCCCAAGCACTGCCAGAGTGTTTGGTCTTGGTGGTCCCCAGCAATGTGGGCCTCAGGAAGCTGCACACCCTCTGGCCTGAGCACTGAACCCTGGTCTGGTTGACCAAGAATCTCCAGAAGCGGCCTTTGGGCCCTCCTGAATACTGCTTGGAACAGCCACTCCTCAAAACACATGAGAAATAGGCATGTGCAAGTCCCCCTCAGCTTGATTTAGCACTGCACGACCCCTCACCTGCAGGTGTGGCCCCTATTGCAAAATAATGAAGGAACTACCTTTTCAAAGGCACGGGGAGAGCACACCTCACTTACGTGAGGCCCTGCGTTCCAACAGTGGCCCGACAGAAAGAAAAGCAAGGTCCCAAAGTGTTGGGAGCATGCAGAGCCGGCATGGGCTGCTGTGAGCCAGACCTGCTGAGCAGCGGCCTCTTCACTGTCACACCAGGCTAAGCTCCCTGAGGCAGGGTTTGTGGTTTGTGTCTACCTTTGTATCCTAAAGCTGACTCCAGTGTCCTGTTTTTGTTTTGGTGGGTGTGGCTTAGGGCAGTCACAACCTTATTTTGCCCCCTCAGCTGCCCAGAATTTAAACCTTATGATCACTAGCCACTTCCTTTTCCTTTTTTTTTTTTTTTTTGAGGGAGCGGAGAATGGGCTATACTCAGAGGTACTCAGTGACTGATCCTGCTCTCTACTCAGGAGCAGGATTCCTGATGGGAAACATAGTACCAGGGATTTGAATTGGGGTTGCTTGCATACAAGGCCCTATTCCCCCACACCCCCTATTTTTGGTCATGCCCGGTGATGCTAAGGGGTTACTCCTGGCTCTGCACTCAGGAATTGGTCCTGCTGTTGCTCAGGGGACCATGTGGGATGTTGGGGCTTGAACCCAAACCAGCTGCATATAATGCAAACGCCCTACTCACTGTACATCACTCCAGCCCTATGGCCTGTCATTTTCATTTTGATGTTAGGGCCACATCTAACAGTGCTTGGGAGTTTTCATGGTGCTGTGTGCAAAGCATGAGCTCTGTTCCTCTGAACCATCCCTCTGCCCTTATTCTGAGGTATATAGTGAACCTGTTTCAGTGTAACAACAGCAGGTGATGGCTACAACTGGTAGAAACCGAGTCCCTTTGTGAGGGTTTGCATTAAGTGCTCACCCGAAAGTCTCACCTGAAAGACTCCTCCCACCACATTTTACAGGGCAAGGATACTGAGGGAAGGGGACCAGGAGGGGACACCTTTCTCCCAGAGACAGTGCCCGGGGCACTGTTTGCTCCTCACCTGCCTTTGTTGCTGTGTGGTCCCACTGGCGACTGCGACCCCTCTGCAAAGCAGCAAATGCTCCAGTGGGGTGGCAGTTGGCATTAGGCAAAGCTGTGGGGATTTGGTGGCACTGCCTTCTTGTGGAGTTCCACTGTCTCTGTCAACTGCCCATCACTCCCGCCCCTGCTCCATGCTGGCCCGCTGCATGAGTCCACATCTGAAGGCAGAGATCAGCCGTGCATGGTCAGTGATGGGGAGTCAGGGGACCGGGTGGGGTGGTCCTGATTACTCACCCCAGCTGCCTTTGTTACCTTTTTTTTTTTTTTTTTGCTTTTTTGGGTCACACCGGTGATGCTCAGGGCTTACTCCTGACTCTGCACTCAGGAATTACTCCTGGTGTTGCTCAGGGGCCCAAATGGGATGTCGGGATCGAACCCAGGTCCGGCATGGGCCGGCTGTTGCAAGGCAAACGCCCTACCCGCTGGGCTATTGCTCCGGCCCCTGCCTTTGTTACCTTTGAGCCATTCACCTAAACCCATCCAGGCACCTCAGGCCACAAGTAGGATGAGTGAGGAACCCTTTTACTCCCTTCCGGGAAAGGGTTGCTGGCAGAACAAACCGGCATTATGTCGAGTGCTTGCTCACAGCTCCTGGAGATCCAGCCTCAGGGGAACCCCAGTGGGAGGGTGGGGGCGCGCCCTCCCCCAGCTGTTGAGTAAGTGGCTCCTAGAGGCGGCTCCTGTTTCCGCATTCCAGACAAGGTAGGGGGGCAGCACCCAGGGGCTGACGGCCAGGGGCAGAGCTGCTCAGGCTGGCTCAGCGCTCACCCCCACTTTGTGTGAGCGGGCCTCACTTAGGGTGTCCTTGAGGTGAGTAGTTTAGCTTGCGGAGATTAATGCTGTGTTTCTTCTTTTGGGAAACTGGACTGGTGGGTTTTTTTTCCCCTTCTCTCCCAGGAAATGTTTACCTGGCTGCTCCAAACTTTGAGAAAGGGTGGGCGGAGTGTTGCTGGAGTGAGGAGGAAATGGAGGCCATTTCTCCTTGTCCTTAGCTGAGCTATGGGAGGTCAGCCTGGGTGCGGGGGACTGTGGGCTGCCCCGGCCTGGTAGACCCAGCTGAGTGGTTTCAGGTCTTTGCCTTCCCCTCTCTAGGCCTCCAGTTTCCTCGTGTGATAAACTGAGAAAAAGTACCCTCCTCCTGTCTGTGAGTCATACGTGACATGCCCACTGGGCACGGGGTGGTTGGTGCTCAGTGTCAGTGCTCCCCGTGCCCTTGCCCCGAGCCCCATAATTCTCCTCAGACCTTATCTCTACTGTCTCAGTTGTTTTAATTTATATATATGTCTGTCTGTCTATCTCTCTATCTATCTATCTATCTATCTATCTATCTATCTATCTATCTATCTATCTATCTATCTATCTATCTATCTATCTATCTATCTATCTATCTATCTATCTATCTATATCTGTGTTTGGGTCCTATCTGATTGTGCTTAGGGCTTACTTCTCTTCTCAAGGATTGCTCCTGGCAGGGCTCAGAGGACCATATGAGGTGCCCCGCATATGAGGGATCAGACCCAGGTTGGCAAATGCAAGGCAAGCGCTCTGCCCTCTGTCTTTATCACTCCAGCCCTTCTGCTATCTCAGTTGTTGTTGGGTGCACCCCAGCCTCTGGGCTTTTGCCCTAGCTGTTGCTTCTGCCTGGATCACTGCTGGCCTCGCCCCACAAAACTACCCCTCCACCTGGCTCTGTTCACATCTCAAGAAGGCCCCACTGTCCAAGAGCGCCCCTGCTCCACCATTCCGGCCCTTAGCATGTTTTATTTTTTCTTAGTATCATTTATTTCTTCTCAACATGTTCCACACCTCCCGGTACCCGGAAAGCACAGGGGTGTCAATCTCTTTTATTATCGAACAGTTCAGGACATGTGTGGGATCAGCTATTTTGTAAATGTATTGATGATACTGCTCGAGGATATGTGGCTGTTCCCATTCGGGGCATGAATAGGGCGTCAGTCTGTCCTGTCACCCTGTGACTATGGGGGAGTAGCCCCTTGGACACCTGGTGGTCTTTGGGTCTGCCTGCAGTCTCCGGCCTTCTGGCTTCTTGCCCCTGAGCCTCTGCATCCTAGGTTCTGGCAGTGGCTCATCCAGGTGACTTGGGTACTTGTGGCAAGGAACAGGCCTCAGTATCCGTAGGAGCACATCCTGGTCAGTTCAGGTGGGAAGGCCTTGGCCAAGACTTCCCCTGCACACTACTTGGGGTAAGTGGACTTCTCTGCCAGGCTGACTTCTCTGCCAGGCTATGCACAGCATTCCTGCAGGAGGGAGTCTGGGAGGTCATGGGAAATAAGAATTAACTGGTCGGGCACAGTTTATCGGTCTCCCCCTGCTTTATCAGGCGTAATTCTTGTTCTGAGCTGAACAAGTTTTAATTAACTGTTGCACTCGAAGAGTCTTGACTATATAATAGCTGACACCTCGTCATCTGTTTCCTGGCTCCTGGTGTCAGCAGTTGATTCTGTAGAAATCTTCCTGGCGGGACTCCCCAGTTCCATGGAGCAAGGTCAGTGGCTCTCGCTTTTCTCCCAGTAGCTGGAGGCATCGAGGGATTGAAGACGTCCATGGACTTTGTTGCTCGTCACCCACCATCACACCTCCAGGCCTGCTGCTTTTTAAGAACGTGCCAAATGTAAGAAGAGCTATTCCTGCCTCATTTCACTGTGCCCTTTGAGCTCTGGGTGCAGTGGGGGCTGGGGTGGGTCCCCTCCTGGCAGCAGTCCTACATTAGGCTCATGTTCCAGCCCTGCCCCAGCTGTGGGTGCAGAACTTACCTTCTCTGGGTCTCGGTCTCCTTATCTGGAATTGTGGGTATTTTTGTAGTATGCCAGGTTACCTAATTTGTGCTCTGTTTAGTGGATAGTTAACAGAAATGGTGAAGATTGTTAGGATTTTATTTCAGGGGCGAGGGAATTGTACTGTGGTTAGGGCACAGGCCTTGGAGGAACTTGACCCTGTTTCAACCCTCCAGCACCCCATGGGCCCCTGAGCACCACCTGAGCACTGCTCAGGGAGCCTTCTCCCCCTGCCCCCAAATAATTGATTTCAAGTTCCTTGGTAATTGCTTTTAGTCGATCCTATTTGGTGGGCGCCTTTTGTCTCCCTCTGCCTCTCTGCCCTGTCCCTTTGCCAGCTTCCTCCTACAGTCCTTCACCCATGGTAACAATTGAGGACTGGGTAGATCTTTCTGTTCTTCTTTCTCAGTAAAAGAGTTCCTGGTTTGTTTAAATTAAAGAAATTTTATGTAGGCACCGTGATTTACAAATGCGCCCATAATAGATTTTCAGGCATACAATGTTCCAGCACCAATCCCACCACCATGTCAGTTTCCCTCCACCAATGTTCCTGGGTTCCCTCCCATCTTCCATGGTTTTCTCCATGGTTATATAATCCTGCAGAGGAAAATAATATTTTATAAGGGATTATATTGCCTTCATTTTCCTGCTTTTAACTTAATTTTCTCATGGCAACATTGTGAGGTGATGTCTTCAGGTGTCAAGTCAGGGCTCACATTGTGTGTGTGTGTGTGTGTGTGTGTGTGTGTGTGTGGAGGTGGGGAGAGAGAGAGAGAGAGAGAGAGAGAGAGAGAGAGAGAGAGTCAGTCTGTGTGTCTGCACCTGTCTGTACTTTAGAGATTACTTCTGGCTCTGCTCCAGGATCCCTCCTAGTGATGTTGGTGGCTGGACAGGTGGTGGGGCACATATAATGCCGCGGACTGAACCCAGATGCCTCACCATCAAGGCTTACATTGGCTTTTTATAACCCCTGTGCAGTGCCCAATAGTGTAGGCAGAACATCGTTTCTTTGGTCTGGTCGACTTCGATGTGCAGGTTTTTTTTTCTGTTATTTTTTTTCCCTCCCAAATGATTAATTTTATTGATATCCTTCTTTCCTTAGGTTGCAAGGAGGTTCAACCTGCTCTGCCACCTTGTTAATTTCTGCTGTCAGCCCTTGAGCACTAGCATGAAGTAGTATTAGTGTAATGATGCCTTTTGTCCAGATAGGAACTCGATTTTTCCAAGGGTTCTCACCAGGTCCGGAACAATGTTGAACCATCTATTTTAAAAGCTTTTTTAATTATAAAAATGATTAATAGACTCATCACTCTTCACGCAGATTAGTTGTATTTAATTGTCGGGGACGCCGCTGGGGTCCCCGACAGTGTCAGGGCAGAAGTTCTCTTCTACCTCCAAGGACGCCGGGGAACAGATGAAAACTCCAGTGCAGTTCCAAAAAGGGTTTTTTTTTAAATTTAATTTTATTATTTTCCCCCAAATATTACTTTTAGACATACAATTGAAAGATGCTCATGTAGAGTTTTGGATCTACAGTGTTCCAACACCCATCTCTCCATCCAAACCCATCTACCATCACCAATGTCCCGACCTCCCTCCCCCCTCTCGCACCTCAACCACTTGGCAGATTCTGTATGTCATTTCTTTCGTCTTTATATCTCCTTCCCGATAAACTTTCCTGCTCTTCGTGGAATACAGTGCATTAAAAGACATTACTGTTTCACTATTTTAGTGGACCTGGCCGCAAGTGGCCGCGCGATCTGGGCTCGAACTAGTTTTTGCTCTGTTGATCTGGTCGCGAGGCATTTTCTCAGCGTCCGGACAGCGAAGATGGTGGCTAGTGTGATGGGCGAGTTTCATCCGGCTGCTCCGGGACCCCCAGAGGCGATGGGCCAACACCCAAAACCCATCGCCCTCCTCGATCCCATCGCCAGCTGGGCGCGAGCCAGGCTCCAGTCTCCCCCAGCCGCTTGTGAAGCTCTGCATACTGGTTCCCGGGCAGCTCCTGGGCGGGTCCACCAGGCTTGACAAAATGGAGGGGGAGTGGCTAAACCCCTGACTCCATTTGGCGAACCCCAGTGATTCCCGCTTCTGGGAGCCGCCTACCTGGGCTCGAACTGGCCTTGCTCTGTTGATCTGGTCGTGAGGCATTTTCTCAGCGTCCGGACAGCGAAGATGGTGGCTAGTGTGATGGGCGAGTTTCATCCGGCTGCTTCCGGGACCCCCAGAGGCGATGGGCCAACACCCAAAACCCATCTGCCCTCCTCGGGATCCCATCGTCAGCTGGGCTCGGCGCGAGCCGGGCCCCAGTCTCCCCAGCCGCCTGCGGCTCTGCATACTGGTTCCTGGGCGGCCCCCAAAAAAGGTTTTTAATAGTACAAAGGCTCTTCTACAGCACTCCAATATAATGAACAAACTCTAGCTCTGGTCCGAACTTAGACCATACAAAGAGAGATCTCTCTCCCACCAAAGAGAGAGAGTATCTCACCCGAGCTGAGTCCTACCCAAGAAGGAGCAAAAAGGCCAAAGAGCAAAAAGCCAAAAGCCAAAAGCAAAAAGACTGAAAGCTGAGGAGCCAAAAGCCAAAGTGAAAGACCGAAGGGGCCTCAAGTGAGTCCCCTTATATAAACCAAAGTAATCCAGGGAGGGGTTACAATAACCCTAAACAAATGTAGAAGGGCAGTGCCACACCCTGTTGTAGGTATAAACAAAGGTATAAACAAGGACTAATCCCGAGATTATCTCTTATGTAAAACACTGGAGAGAGAGAGGGGCTGATATAAAGTAATACATCTTCATTTCATATGCTTCATGTAATCTAGATGGTACCCACAAGGTCCTTCTTTATTATTATCTGCACCAGGGTGATTCTGAGTATCTTGTTCTCCGTATACTAAAAGGGTCACACTCGCCTGCTTAGAGCAAACTAGTATGATCCTTCCTATAGTCTTCCTATAGTCTCAACGTAGCCAGGGTGGTAGTCTCCTGGTAAATTCTAACTGTCCCACGTTGGGTGCAGTGGGTATAAAGAGGAGCTATGCCCAATCTAGAAAACATAGAAGCCTTAGTAGATGTATAAGTCAGAAGTTATTCAGAGTCAAGGTGACTTCTGTAACTGCCACACCCTCTAGCAGTGTTTACATAGAAGAGAGGTCTCATTAGAATGAACCTTGGCTTAAATAGATTAAGCTGGGAGTGGGCAAAACAACAAATCTCCCAGAATAGCTAAACCTGTCCCTCCAACAGATGCTTGCATTTTGTTTGGGACTTATTCTTGGCTCTGTGCTCGGGGATTACTCCTGGTGTTGCATGGGAGACCACATGTGGTGCCGGGATTAAACCTGGGTCAGCTTGTGCATGAAAAGCTACCTACCCACTGTACAATTGTTCCAGCCCCTGGATTTAGTTTCTTGTTAGAGTGAGCATGTAAGTGATGGCAAAACAAAATAGGAAACAAACCGCTTACTACTGTCTTCCACTCCTACCTCCAGCCTCATCCGTCCCATCTGCTCAGGACTTGGTGCACATTCTTCCTCACTCCTTTCTAAATTCATTCTATGTTTTAAAGATGGCCTTTGGGGGATACAGTTGGATTAACCATAGTCATTGATGCATGAAACTTCTGGGATTGGTTCATGGCTCTGTCTCGAACAGCTATTAGTCTGATGTTTGTCAAGAACTAGACCATTACTGCTAATGTCTTTGAACCTGTGGTGCATCTCCTGCCTATCCCAGAGGTGCCACTGACTTCAGTTTTTTAATTTATCATCTCTTTCTTTTTTTTTTTCCTCAAATAGAATTATTGTTGAGGGGCCGGAACAATAGCACAGCAGGTAGGCGTTTGCCTTGCACACGACCGACCTGGGTTCAATCCCTGGCATCCCATATGATCTCCGAGCACCGCTAGGAATAATTCCTGAGCGCAGAATCATGAGAACCCCTGAGCATCACCAGGTGTGACCCCAAAAAAAAAAAAAAAAAAGAATTATTGTTGAACTTATACAAATGCTTTTGCATTGCATATAGTTTCCTGGGACTTTTTTTCTTTTTTTCACTTTGCATTCTAATTCTAAGAGTGACTCAGTCTTGGATATAGTTTGATGTAGTTTTAATTCATTTTTCGTTGCTGTGCAGTATTCCACTGGCTGAATATATCATTTTTTTGCCTAGTCTATATGCTTATGGCTATTTTCTGTGTTTCTAAGTTGTTGTTGTTGTTGTTGTTTTTGCTATTGATAGGTGCTGTGAGTGTTGTCACACGTATGTCCTGTAGTACATGTACTGGGGATGAGATTGGTGGCTTGTAGGATGTGAGCTTCTATAGCTTTGCCAGATCTTGTCAAGCTGTTCTCTAAACATTTCCACCAAGTGCAGGTTCTTTGTTTTATGAACTTTCTAATTTTGGCAGTCTCACCAGGGATAGGAAGGCAAATCTCCTCGTGGTGTGGTTTTAATTTGCATTCCCCTGAAGACTGGAATGACAAAGTATTCATTCTTTTTGTCTGATTTTTTGTTTTTGGGGTCACACCCGGCAATGCTCAGGGCTTACTCCTGACTCTGCACTCAGAAATTATACCTGGCGGTGCTCAGGGACCAAAAGGGATGCTGGGGTTGAATCCAGGTCAGCCATGTGCAAGGGAAACACCCTACCTGTTACACTGTTGCTCCTGACCCGGCAGTATTTTTTATGTTTATTCTGATTATGGCTTGTTTATCAATTTTGCTTTTTTTTTTTTTTTAGGGGGAACACCTGGTAGTGCTCAGGGGTTATTCCTAGCTCTGTGCTCAAATATCACTTTTTGGCAGGCTTAGGGAACCATATAGGGTGCCAGGATTGAACCTGGGTCATCTCTGTGTAAGACAAATGCCCTACCCATTGTACTGTTGCTCTGACCCCAGCTTTGCTTTTTTAAAAAATAATCTTTCAGAGAAAAGAGATAAAGAACTCTCCATAGAGGCAGGCTAGGGAGAGGGAAGGGAATCGGGGACATTGGTGGTGGGAATGGGCACTGGTGGAGGGATTGGTGCTGAAACAATGTATGACTGAAACCTGGACATGAACGCTCTTTGTAATTGTATATCTCATGGTGGTATAATAAAATATTTTAAAAAAAATAATCTTTCAGTTTTATTTTCTTGTTGACATACCCAGCAGTGCTCAGGGTATACAATACTGGGGATCAAACCTGGGTCAGCGGCATGCAAGGCAGGTGCCTTAATCCTATACGATTTCACCGGCTCTGCTTTTCTTGTTGATATGTAGATGTTCTTTATTTGCTCTGGTTACTCTGAGCAGCAGTCTGCTTAACCAGATGGAACTTTTATGACTCTAAGGCCTCATTTCTAGGATTGCCTCCTCCCCTGACCATCCTCCTCCCAACTCCTGGGCACGCTCTTTTTGGGATATACCCAACACTGCTTAGGGGCTATTCTGAGTTCTGCTCAGGAGTGATCCCTAGCAGTCCTCAGGGTATCATATGTGGTGCCATGGATTCCAACTAAGGCTGGCCCCCCTATGAGGCACGCGTCTTTACCTCTTGGGACCGGAGTGATAGTACAGCAGGTAGAGTGCTTTGCATGCGGCCTACTCAGGTTCAATTTCCAGCATTCCATCTGGTCCCCTGAGCACCACCAGGAGTAATTCCTGAGTGCAGAGCCAGGAGTAACCCCTAAATGTTGCCAAGTATGACCCAAAAAGCCAGGAAAAAAATAGCATCTTTACCTCTGAACTTTCCTTTTGGTCTCCAGGGCCTCTCTTGGTGTATTCCCAGCTCACTGTGATTCTTCTTGGAACAGTACTCAGTTTGGGATGTTTTTAACCATTTGTATAGATATATTAACTAAGTCCACTCCATCTACTCTGTAATAGCTTTTGACTCCAAGCCTATCAGTTAGGATTAAGTTCAATTGCTTATAATAGAAAAAAGTATATAAAATAAAATAATGACCTACAAAGGTAAAATTCTATCTTTTTCGCATAAAGGTATCTAGTGACTCCCCTTTAGGCCCTTCTGACTTATTGTTTCATCATCATTATGTGACTTCTGAAAGAATAGATGAAGATAGGAACCCTACCTTTTCAAAAGACTTATTGGGAGTTGTGCACAATTCCATTTACAGACTCTTGCCCAGAATTTAGTCACAATATCATGGACAGTCCTGAGTCACTTTAACAGCAGGATCGTGTTCTCAGAGATGGATTTTGGGAATGTTTCAGCTTTGTATGAATGCTCTGGCGTGTACTTATACAAACCTAGTTGGTTTGCTTAGTTACCCACCGTAACTATATATAGGGACCCTGCCTTGCATGTGGTCCATCTATTATGCGGTCTCAGAACCACATGGGAATCTGGGAAATGGTGTTTGTGTTTCACGTGGCCTTGGTCTTGGCTAAAAATGAGAGTCTTGGCTAAAATGAGAGTCATTTCAGGGGCTCCTGAAAAATGCCCTTGCTGGAGGTGAGGAAGAAGAAAAGACCTTTCAAGCATTGAGCCCCAGGGCCCCCTCCCAGATACTTGGCTAATGGGCCAGTGGTTAAGCTCAAGGCTAGAAGATGCTGAGCTGCTTCCATCTGCAGTGGGTGTGGGGCTTTCCTGGGCCAACCCTGGCAATGCTCAGGGGCCATGTGGTGCCAGGGATTGAACATAGGTCACCCACATGCCAGGCACATACCTTAACCGCTGTACTCATCTCTAGCCTTAAAGGATGGTTCTTAAAAGAACTTCCTGACCAGGGTGGTGCTTCTAATTCGATTCATTGATTTACTACATTATTTGCAGTTCACTTATTACAGTATTTAATAATAACTATTGAACATGTAGTAAGCACCTACGTTATCAGGCCCTATCCCAGACACTGGGTCTTACATGGGGTAAAAAGGGAGAGACAATAAAGCTTCCAGGAGTGCAAAATGCCCAGTTGACAGATGTGGCAAAATGGAAAGGCGAGGTGGGGGCTGAGAGCAGGTAGAAGAGGGTAGAGAGCAGAGGTGAGAGAGAGGGGGCGTGAGGGGCCAGGCATGTGGCTATCTGGCGCGGAAAGGGTCAGTGAAAGATTCCTGGCAGGGGCCGGAGCGACAGTACAGCAGGAAGGGCGTTTGCCTCGCACATGGCCGACCGGGTTTGATCCCTGGCATCCCATATGGTCCCCTGAGCTCCGCCAGGAGAAATTCCTGAGTGCATAGAGCCAGGTGTAACCCCTGAACATTGTCCGGTGTGACCCATAAAGCCAAACACTCAGGGAGTGACAGCAGGGCCCCAAGGGTGAGGAAAGGATGGAGGGAATGATGGATGTGAAAATACGGAGGGAACTGGGGGCTGGGAGGCAGTGCTGTCCAGAGTGCCCTAAAGGGAGGGGTGATGCCATCCAGGTGAGCTGGGCTCTTAGTTGCCTAGTGCTTTAATCCCCTGCCAACACCTTTTCTTGTGGGAGCAAGCACACCTGGTGGTGTAAGCTTACGCCTGGCTCTGCACTCAGGAATCACTCTTGGTAGTTCTCTGGGAACCAGATGAGACATGGATCAAACCCAAGACGGCCAATGCCCCAGCCCACTGTACTATTGCTCTTGCCGTGCACTGGCTTTTTTTTTTTTTTTTTTTTTTTTCTTTTGGGTCACACCTGGCAATGCTCAAGGGTTTCTCCTGGCTTTGCACTCAGGGAATTACTCCTGGCGGTGCTTGGAGCACCATATGGGATGCCGGATCGAACCGGGCCAGCATGGGCCGGCAGCATGCAAGGCAAACGCCCTACCCCGCTGGGCTATGGCTCCGCCCTGACTTTTAAGGAAACCGCTTCAATTCTTATTTACATGACCATTCTAATGTGTATTCATGTATCTGCCACTACCTACGCTTGCTAGATTATACTCAGGCCCCAACTTACAATGGCTTGGTTTAGGAGTTTTTTGCACTGATATTCAGTAGCGATCATTCTTGGAAATTTTGCTCTTTTCCTGGGTGAATGATGTGTGATTAGATATGCTATTCGTTATGCTGTTCAGCTCCTGGTCAGAGCATCAGCAATAACTCCTGACAGCAGAGCCACGAGTAACCCTAGGCATCGCTGGATGTGACAAAAACAAACAAACAAAAATAAAACCAGATTCTGGTCAGTGGAGACCCAGAGTAGCCTTTGCCAGTATTTCTGCTTTTACTGGCAATTTTGACTTATGGTGTTTCCATTTACGGTGGGTTTACCAGAAATGTAACCCCACCTGGAAGAAGACCTTTATTTTAATTTATTGTCACTGAGGCTAGAGGCAGCAGTACTCAAGGGAGCCATTCTCTGTGGTGCTCTGGGGACCCACTTAGGTCGGAGTTTGGGGGTGCCAGCCCCACACCAGCATCCTTGTGATGCTAGGAATCGAACTTTGGTCCTTGCACAAGTTTTGTACTTACTCTTTCACATGAGGCATATCCCTTGACCCGTGCCCCCCTTTGTTTGTGTGTCACTGTAACCTCTTGCAGTTTATCTGTTGAGGAAAGCCATGTTATTTCTCCTGTGAATTCCCTACAGTCTTTTTCTAGCTAATTGTACCCCTATGGTGTTAATCTGTTCTGTCCTTGTGTTTGCTGCAGATGGAGTTGCATTCAGATGGGAACAGATGCAAGTTTGAGATATACACACATTTTGTGTGTAGAGGGGCATTCTATGTGTGGTGTGCGCATTAAGACATTCTCTTACTGTGAGTGTGCACATTAGGAAGTATGCAAAACCTCTTGGCTTTTTTCCGTGGGTTAATGGCCATAAATGCCATTGCCTAGATCCATGACTTCATTTAGGATTTGCAAAAATCGTGACATTGTAATTCTGTCCGCTTCATTTATTAGCTGGCATATTCCTCCAGAGAGAACCTCCCTCTTCTATTATTCAGCTGTCCTGAGGGGACTGGCTCTCTTGAACTCTTGTTTACATTGGAGATGAGTATTGAACATTGGCACCAGTGGGTTCTGATCCACAGGCTTTCTCCTTTGGTGATTCAAGTCTTCTTTTTTGTATTTTGTTGTTGTTGTTCATTCATTGATAGTTTCTAGTCTCTGCTGCTGCTCACACGCCCTGTCTTCAACTTGGAAATCGGAGGCTGAACCATCTGTCTCCTTCTTGTCATCCGTCAGCGCAGTTGCTCTCGGCCGCACCTTCAACCAGGTGGAGCTTGGGTGTGTGTTGCTGAACCAGGGAAAAGGCTCTGCTAGATTGTTGACTTTCCTTCCCCCCCCTTTTTTTTTAAATTTTATTTTTATTATACCAGTGTGAGATAAACAGTTACAAAGATATTCATGATTTGGTTTCAGTCATACAGTGTTGCAGCACCCACCCCTCCCACCAGTGCCCATTTCCCACCCACAATGTCCCCAGATTCCCTCCCCCTCCCCCAGCCTGCCTCTATAGCAGGCACTCTTCCCCTCTCTCTCCCTCCCCCTTTCTTTCCATCCTCTCTTTTTTCTCTCTTTTCTCTCTCTCTCTCTTTCTCTCTCTCTCTCTGTCTCTCTTTTCCCTCCCCCTCTTCCCCCTTTCCTCCCCACATCTATTAAATCTAACACCTTCATGTTGGGAGCCTTTGAAAATTCTCCAAAACTCCATTCTTGGGTAAAAGAATGATCAGGTCTCACCCTAGTGGAGGGGACAGTCCTGTGGGACCCCTGGCCAGCCACCATTGTTCTGACTCACATTTCTTAGAGTGGGATTCCTTGGGTGTCTTTGATGTTACTTTGCATTAATCTCCGGCTTTCTTTGCTTCTGGCAATCACAACACACACATACGCTGGGGAAGAGGGATACAGGGCATTGTGGGGGAGATGATGGAGACCTTGTTATTGGCTCCATCCCTGGCCCTTCTTCCAGCTGATTCTTGTGCACCTGTGGCCGGAGCCTGAGCCTGAGTGTACTGGGACTTCTGTGCGGTGAAGGACATCATTGAGCACCTAGTAAGCACATCTAGTGGATCTGAATTATGCTATGGAGTCACGAGTGTGGACTGGTGCCAGATACACACCAAGAAGGTGGAGGGTGCTGTGGGCAGCTGGATCAGGGTGCTGGTGGGGGAGGGGTGACCCAGGGTAGCCGAGATTTCGGGTAGCTCCTGTGTGGAAGTTCTAGGGTCAGAGCTGTTTGCACCCAGGGACCATCTAGTGCTGGTGGATAGAAGGAGTGTGGGGTGAAAGGAACTATAGCGTAAACCCATCCCCACCCCCAAGGGTAGCTAGGGGAGTGCTGGCAGTTTGGGTTCCATCCCCTTTTCTCTCCTTCCCTGGGCTCTTTGGGGGAGAGAAGCTCTCGAGGGGTGAAGCGAGCCTGGGGCATAGCGGAGTGTTGGCAGCAGTGCTGGGGGACAGGACTAGGGAGGAGCCAAGTGCATGGGGGTGAAGGTTTCCCAGGGGTTCAGTGGTTGCCTCAGCTCCCGTGACACCAGCCTGGAGTGTCCTATCACAGGCATCCATCTTGCCAATGTTTCCTTATACACTCTCATCTTCCGCTTTTTTTTTTGGGTGGAGGGGGACACACATCTGGCAATGCTGAGGAATTATACCTGGTGGTGCTCAGGGGATCATATGGGATGCCATTGGTCGAACCTAGCTTGGCCACATGCAAGACCAACACCCTCCCTGCTGTACTCTCTCTAGCCCCTCTCATTGCTCCTCTTAGAGATGAAATACTGAGGTCTCAGCAGCGAAACCCTTGATCAGTGTCTTCCAGCTGGTGGGGGTTGGAACCTGGGTAGCCCAGCCACCGTCTCTCAGCCTTGCTTTCTTTTTTTTTTTTTTTTTTTTTTTTTTTTTGCTTTTTGGGTCACACCCGGCGATGCTCAGGGGTTTCTCCTGGCTCTGCACTCAGGAATTACTCCTGGCGGTGCTCGGGGACCATATGGGATGCCGGGGATCAAACCCGGGCCGGCATGGGCCGGCGTGCAAGGCAAACGCCCTACCGCTGGGCTATCGCTCCGGCCTCGGCCTTGCTTTCTTACCTCCCTCACGCCAGCCACAGCTCTTCATTTATGAGCTTGACACTGCCAGTGGCTGGAAGGCAACAGATACCCTGTCCTACATTTTTGAAACCGGGAGGGACTGAGTCCACGGCGGGGGCCATCTTCTATCCCCAGTAACCTAGATCGGTTACTCGACTCACCTTGTCTCGAAGTGTTTATTACAGGGACTTCGTCGTAGCTGGCACCGCAGTAAACTGACACATGGCCAGATAAGGTGTATGTGGGCCCCGGACTCTGAACTCCTGAGCCCTCTTAACTGATAGGGCTCCCTCCTCGCCCATCAGATCATTCTTTCCTCCTGCTCCATTGCTGCATGTGTCACGGAGCCTCTTCCCTGGCTTATGCGTCACTTCTAGCCAGCCACATGACTCTTCTTGGTGGTCTTTAGGAAAGAGGTATGTCCAGCTCCCAACACCCCATCTGAAAGGTGGCCTTGAGTGTGGTCCTGCCTCTGCTTCCCACTTCATTGGCACTGAGAGAGACCTGTCTGCTCTCCCATGGACTTAGCTCTCGGCGCAAGGTGGTTTGTTTTCTTTCCACATCCAGTAACGCTCAGGGGTTACTCCTGGCTCTGCACTCAGAAACTATTCCTGGTGGTACCGGGAGACCATATGGGATGTTGGGAATCAAATCCAGGTTGGCTGCATGCAATGCAAGAGCTCTTCCTTATGTATTATCGTTCCAACTCTGAGAATTTTATATTGATAGATTTTTTTTGCAATACTTGAAAGAATCTTTCTGATTTAAAACATGCATAAGCGAGTTGGTTTTAAAGCAGTTCAGAGGGTAGAGGGCGCATAAAGAAAGCAGGCGGGGTCCGTGTTCCTGAGCCCTGGCCCATGAGCCCTGCCCCTGGCCTTGCCCCTCCTGCCCGCACTCTGGCCTGTGTCACTGCCCAGAGAGACATGAAGTGCACCTTTTCTGGGCTTGCTGTGTGCGGCAAGCTGTTAATTGAGAGCCTAGACTCTGTATGAGCCCAGGTATGGGTTCTAAGCTCAGTTTTGCTGTGACCTGACTGACGCCTTAGTGCTCTGTAGGATGGAGACAGTGCTCATCAGCTCGTGTTCACATGTCATCTCAGAGTGGCATCTGATATATGACAAGCTCTGACGGTAGCTGATTGCATCCTGTGTGTGCCAGCCTGTGGTTGTCTGATTGGTGGACATGCTGTCTGGCCGTGTTCTGCAGCTGGCACTTTGCATTAATCGCCGAGTCTCCATAGTTGGGAGCCCAGGGGACCATGCTCTCTTTTAATGATGTCACTGTGCTTCATCTTGTCAGCCCAGTGGTAGAGGTACTGGTTGTTCCCAGTATCTGTTATCAGAATCTTTCCCGAAACCTTTGCTGCTTAGATTTTGTCTTAGGACAAAGTCCTATAGTTGTGATTACTGAAAATGTGGACTGAGGTAACAGGGATAGAGGTCAGGGCCTCAGTCACATGGGTAGCATAGAGGTGTGGTATATGTATATGTCTAAGCCATGCAGCCAACAGTGCTGTAAGCAGGAGACCCAAACCACAATACCCAGACTTTAAAATGTGCCCTAAAGGAGGTAGGCTGGGGGTTATGGGAGGGAAGTTGGACTCTGGTTGTGGGGCTGGTGTCAGAACATTGCATACCTGAAATTTATGAACAGCTCTGTAAATCATAATCCCTTATTACAAATATTCTATTAAAATATTTTATTGAAACTATTTTAAAGGTTGGGGGGAGACCTTCATGGTTTTTGGGGACGTAGAGATCACTGTATCACTGTCTTCCCGTTCATCATCGATTTGCTCGAGCAGGCACCAGTAGCATCTCCATATGACCTGTCTCATGCAAGTAGAGCCCAAGGGCACCTGCTTGCTCCAGGAACATAAAGAGCCTCAAACCATTCCATCAGGTCATGGGAATGAGGTCTATAAGAGATCATCCTTGGATATATAGGCCTCATAGTTCAGTGCTGGGGGGTGGGGACCATGTGGTGCCAGGGATCAAACTTGGGTCTTATGGATGCAAGGCATGTGCTCCTGCCCTTTGAGCACTCCTCGACACCTGCATGATTATTTTCCTGTGCTGGCGGTCTGGGAATATTACCAGTCTCATTTCTTGGGACTTGATTTTTGAGCCATACCCATTTTCTTCTTGTCAGCCTGGTTTTTAGGGGTGGTTCTTTATTTCTTACTGATTTGTTAGTGGTGCTCAGGGCTTACTCCTGACTATGCACAGATCATGTGTGATGCTGGGAATTGAATGGGGGTGGGGCCTTAACCCCTGTGTTTTTGTCTGATCTCATGCTATTACGACTTACTGTTTTATGTCAGACTTTCCCACTCCCCTCTCCCTTCCTTCATTGTTGTCTCATACTTTGACCTTAAAAAGGGAGATAATGTTATATTTTGTTGGGAGTTTTTTTTTTTTAAATTTTTTTATTATACCACCGTGAAACATACGAAGTTATTTTTTTTTTTAACTCCAGTTTTCATGTGAAACACCTGGAGTTTCTTTTGCAGGGGGAGGGAAGCACACCCAGTGATTCTCGGGAATTACTCAGGAATTATTCCTGGCGGTTCTGGGGGTACCATATGGGATGCCTGGGATCGAACCTGGGTTGGCCTAGTGCAAGGCAAAAGCTTTACCTGCTGCACTGTTGCTCCAGCCCTGTAGTTACTTTTGGTGGCAGGTGTGAACCCTCTCTTCCTTGCCCGGTGCTGGTAGTTGCCAGTTGTTCCTGTAGCCAGCTAGAAAGGCTTAATGTGAGCAGGGCTGGTCTTAGCATCTCGTGTTTTCCCCCCAAACCCAGATCCTTGCCCAGTGCAACAAACTGGTCACCCTGCTTCACTCCATAGGAGGGACTGTAGCACCAAAGGGTCCTTCTCCCATCACGAGGGCAGAGGCTGCTTGGGGTGTTGAGGTTTACTCAGCTTCCATATTCCAAATAGGTTTTCAGCAGCTTTTCTGTAGTTTCTTGGCCAACCTCCCACTAGTAATAGTCACTTTGACTGTTTCTGGGCATGATTTAGGCTTACCACCTGCCTGTAGCTCTGGCCTTGTTGCCCAAAACAAAGCTAAATAGCATAGCGGCCAGGCAGGTGTGGGTGACCTTGCTACTTTGTTCTATAAGGACCCGCTGGTGGAGGCCTTGTTAAATAATAGGACCAGAATACTCCCAAGTCCTCCTGCGCCCTCATGGTTGCCACTCAGCCTGTAACAGTGTCATAGGGGACTCATCTGTCCTTGTCCCTGAGCCAGACCAGGACAGAAAGTGGCAGCAGTGAGCTCAAACTACAGTGGAGAACTTTCTTTTTGTTTTGTTTTTTGGGCCATGCCTGGATGTCTGCCCAGGACTGACTTCTGGCTCTCTGCTTGGGGATCACTATAGCAGTGCTTGAGGGATCAGGATATGGGATGCTGGGGGTTGAATCTGGGTCAGCTGCGCAAGGCACGTACCCTACTCGCCGTACTATTGATCTGGCCCACAGTGGCCCAAACAAAACCAAGCTCAGCAGTGAGACTGTGGGGCCTGACAAACAGATGCCAACCTCACTTCTCAGCTTTGGTTTCTTCCTGGCTGGGTGATTTGGCAAGAGCCTTCAGGTCTGTGCTTTTTTTTTTTTTCTTTTTTCTCTTTGGGTCACACCCAGCAGTTCGCTCAGGAATTACTTCCTGGCGGTGGAGTTCAGGGACCATATGGGATGTCAGGGATCGAACCCTGGGTTGGCCATATGCGAGGCAAATGCCCTCCCCCTCTGTGCTGTTGCTCTGGCCCCCTCAGGTCTGTGCCTTAGATTTGTTCTCTGTAGAATTAATAATCTCTCCCCACCACTGTTTCCCCCCACCCTGCCCTAGCTTCTGTGAGGGCCTCTGTGAGCAGTGCTCAAGAGTTGTGGTTGACCCCCTTAGAAACACTCACTCAGCCTCAGTCCCTTCTCTTCCCTTTCTCCAGTCCTGAGGGGCAGGGACAAAGGTTCCAGGAAATGTGAGCAGAGCATGTGGGGCAGATCTCATCACTCTGGTATTTGGCCCATGACACGGCATGCACAGTCCCCACACGTGGGGCGGGCATTCCAGAGATGAGGTGGCCATCGAATGGACCGATAAGGCTCTGTTATGTGGATGTGTGGACTGGCAGGAAAAGTGACCCAGGAAAATGCTAAAGTAACTTTGGCTCCTTTTTGGGCAAGGGGCTGAGGGCAGGCCTCCTTTAGAACGGTGTTCACCTGGCACCAGTCCTGGTGGCTCTGGGCACAGAGATGCAAAGGCCATGGGCAGGCTCTTGGGTTTTTTCTTTTCTTTTCCTTTTTGGGACTCATATTTGAAAATGCTCAGGGATTACTTTTGGTTCTGCACTCAGGAATTACTTTGGCCTTGCCCAGGGACCATGTGGGATGCAGGGATAGAACCTGGGTTTTCCACATACAAGGCAAATGCAGTACCCACTGTATGGCTCTTGGGAGTGAGTTCTAGAAGGCACAAAGAAGCCAGCTGGGACAGGGCAGGCAAGACAGAGTGGCAGAGAGGGGTCAGGAAGAACACAAGTGGGAAGTCTTTTGAGGACGCTGAGGTTCCTTTGACTGAGAACAGATTCTGGCCAGGTCCTCAGCATATCAAGAATTTCGAGATGCCTCCTGGGGTCTGAGGGAGGGTGACTCTGTCAGCCTTGGACCTGGGCTCTCTTCTTTCCCTCCCCTGCTGCTCTTCACTTTCATCCCTACAGTGGTTTTTCCTTCCGGCGTAGGGAGAAACCGCAGGCAGTCTTGACCCTCTCTGCCCAGGTCCCAGAGGTCTGACTGGTCTGGGGCTGCCATTCTTCTAGGGATCTGGGCCTTAGCTGGTGTGGCCCTCTCAGCCCCCTCCACTTTGCTCCCCTGGGCTCAGGGATTGGTGTCTATAAAACATCCCTGTGGGTAAGGCTTGAATTCAAGATTCAGCCACTTTCTGGCTCTGTTACTGAGGGTTCATCCTATCATCTCTCAGGTCCTCAGTTTCCTCACTCTAAAGAAAGATTGAGGGACTGGAGCTATAATAGTACAGCGGGTAGGACATTAGCCTTGCAGGCAGCTGACCTTGGAGGATCCCGTGCGTAATTATGTCATCCAGCACGTTAAAACAGAAAACAAACCAAAATAATCAAGGTCTACCTCAAAGGGCTGTTGTATCTTTAATAAAGATTGACTTTTTTGTTCACTTGTTTTTTGCGCCATACTCACTGATGCTCAGGGTTTACTCTTGACTCTGCACTCAGGAATTACTCCTGGTGGTGTTTAGGGGACTATATGGGATGCCAGGGATCAAATTGGGGTCAGCTGAATGCAAGGCAAGTGCCCTCCCCACTGTACTATTGCTCAGGCGCCCCAAGCATTAACCTAGTTTAGGTGCCTGTCATCCTGATCTCAGGACTTGGGGAAAAGACAGCCTGAAGTTGACCCCAGAAAAGTCACTTCCCTTGAGTCATGATGTAAGCACTGGCCCCCTCATTGTATGGAGGTTTGTTGTATGGAGGTTTGTTGTATGGAGGTTTGGGGTGGCTGCTGGAATTCCTGAGCCCCCTGGGGTGTGACTTGGGTGGGTGTAGCCCTGCTGCCTTCCCCTCAGATGCTGCTGATCATGATGGTGATGCCGCCCCAGCAGTGGCAAAGGCTACCACGGGTCCTGCTGTCCCCGCTCTGCTCGTCTTTGTAAGCAGATCTGCCCCTCCGATTCTTAGCTCTGAATCAGGCAGGACCCTGGGCTGCCCGCATTGTTCCCAGCCTCTGGGCATGCAGCTCCAAGTGGCAGCCCCTCTGGAAGCACACTTGTGCTGTTCCTATTCGTTCCCCAGACAACAAGTCTGAAACTTGGCCAGGAACGGGCATCACCCAGGGAGCCTTCCCCACTCTGGGGTTCTGCGGCTTCCCTCTTAGAGCATCTGTCAGGGCAGTTGGGAGTGAACGGTCATCTGCTGAATGCAGAGGTGCCCAGCAACCTTTCTTTGGCAAACGGCCCGTCCACCATCCAAATCTTTGCGTTTACTGAGCCCTGCTGGATGGGGAAGAGAATCAGACAGACTGAAAGCCCCTAACTTGAAAATCAAACCAGGTTTAACACTTTTTTATGTCAATTATCTTATAGGTTAGGGAGCAGATGGCATCCCTGTCACGTCCTGATTTTAATTATTATGCTGTGATAGAATTTCACAGTTCTTTGGAAACTTTGCCCACTGGCCATTGCAGTGGCTAAAAATAAGGTCACATTCATGAAAAGGGGAAGAGACAAGCCAGCCCTAAGTGAATAGTCCTAAAAATGCCTAAAGTAAGGAACTTGTGCCCTTTTATGTGTGAGGCCCTGGATTTGATCCTCGACACTGAAAAACAAAGGGCTGAAATATTTATCTTTTTTCTGTTTGGGGGTAGTGTGATGAAAATGTAACAAAATGTTTTTTGTTGTGAGAGATAGATTTCCATTCAAGAAATCAGTGCTTCTAAAAACAATTTGAGTTTATAGCTAGGATAGCTGTTTCATTCTCTGCTGTA
>JAJIBD010015039.1:0-22328 GCA_021461705.1 Cryptotis parvus
ATTGTAATAATATCAAACATGGATTCTCAGCTTCACGGTAGGCAGTGAGTACGCCCTAGGCAATCCCAGCATGGTGAGTCCTCCTGATGACCCCTGGCAGTCAGTGGCCTGTTCTACACACCAATGTCCTTTCCAGTCACAGGCGAGAGTGAAAAGCACCAAGTTCCTCCCGCCAAAGCCAGAAAGTCAAGGCTTCCAACAAGAGGAAGTAGTAAGTAGGATTCTTTTATACATTATTCCTTGCATTTTTATTATCTTGGTTTCAAATAATTCAAATACTAAAGTAGGATTAATTATTTTCTCGAGATAGGTGAATACTAAAGAATACAAGTGCCTTAACTTCTATCTCTCTGTCCCCACAAGCAGCATTTATTATTATTATTATTATTATTATTATTATTATAATAATATTAATCAACATGCAATTGACCATTACAAAGCTGCTCATGATTGGGTTTGAGTCATAGTGTTTTCCAACACCCATACTTCCACCAGAAGCAGCATGTTATAAAAACTCAGATGTTTATGTATAGAAAGGTAGGGTATTTTTTAAATAAAAAAATAAATTTTTTTATTAAAACACCATGACTGAAAAAAAGTTTTTCATAGTACAGTTTTTTCAGGCCTACATTTCTCCAACACCAATCTCTCATCACCAGTGTGACCTTCCCTCCACCACTTCCCAGTTTCCCTCCTCCCACCTCTCAGTATGCTCCCTTAGCAGGCACACTGAAGCCTTACTCTTAGACTGCTTTTCCGTGAAATCTTCACCTAATTTTCATAAATAAGGTCACTATTACACAATAGAGGGTTTGAGACTTAAGCTGTTAATTTGTAAAAAAGACTTATAAACTCGAGGGAACAGATTTTTTGTGTGATCATGCAATGTTTAGTACACACATGGTGTTATTTAATGATGGGTTTTATGATGATGCTGGTAATGGTGATGATCCACATACTTACTCTACTGAGGTGGATGAGCATCAAGGATTAGGGAAATGGATTGGACATTACTTTGCATCTCACCTATCCCTCAGATCCAGAAGGTACAAGGCTCTTGACCAAACCAAGACATTTTTATTATAGTGTTTGTGTGTGTGTCTGTGTGTTTGTGTGTATCTGTGTCTTGTGTAAGTGTGTCCTATAAATTCATGCATCATGAATTGAATCTAAATCATTGAAAGTTACATTTCAAGACCTTCACAATAAAGTTCTGTGTCTGCCTTCAGTAATCATATTTAAATACCTAAAGACTTCAGAATTCAGTTTTGTAATCTGAATAAACATAAACCATGCATCAGTTCCCAGAAGAAATCTTGTAGAAACATCCTCCACAAATGAGGGATTTTAATTCTTTTTTATGAATAAATCTATAAATAGATCTATAAAAGATATTGAAATTTGTACCATTTTCATCTCAGGAGTTAAAATATATACATGTGTATGTTTTTACAAGGATCTGGAGTCTCTGTCTTGCGGCGGTTGGCTGTGGTGGCTGGAGCTCAGGGTCACACCCACTGAGCCCGGAGGCTGGGGACTGGGTGGAGGCCCCCAATCCTTGCTCTGAGTCCAGCAGGCATGATCGCTGCATGGCGAGCAGGCCCTAGGATCTATGTAGGAAACGACCAGGCTCTGGCCAAGCCTTTTGCTTTTCTGCCAGGAACTCCATAGGGCCGCTCACTGTGAGGTCGAGATGCGCAGCCTTAGATCTGGAGTCTCTGTCTTGCGGCGGTTGGCTCCAGATCCACGGCTGCACAGCTTGGCCTCATGGTGAGTGGCCCTATGGAGCTCCTGGGGAAAAACAAAAGGCTTGGCCAGCGCCTGGTTGTGTCCTACATAGCTCCTAGGGCCTGCTCGCCAATGAGGCGGCCGCGCCTGCTGGACTCGAAAGCAAGGATTGGGGGGGCCTCCACCCAGTCCCCCAGCCTCCGGCTCAGTGGATGTGAGCCTGAGCTCCAGACCACAGAGACTCCACAGACCAGACCGGCTGTGTAGGCACACAGCGGCTCTGCCGCTGTGTTTTAATCTTAGACTCAATGTATTTTAGCACCAGGTCCTTTCAGGATCTTTCTCATTTGTATACTTCAACAATAATTCTATTTGCATCAAACTGGAGAGTCTATGGGGAATGAGGAATTATGAGAGACTCAAACACATGGGGCAGAGCTGCTACTTGCTCTCCCTGTGCCCAGCTGATCACTAGGCATCCAGGAGGGATGGCAGGTTCTAGCTCTAGCCTGCCACCCCCAGCAGTTCCTCGCAAGAAGCTAGAGGAACTCCCACATCATGAGGGCCTCCATTTTTCCACATCCGGACTCCACTCTTGTCAGAACTCCACCCAGCAGAAGATTTGATTGCAGCCCGGCCTCGCCGGGGTTCATCAATAAATGCTTGAGTCTTGAGGTGACTAGAAGATTAACCCACCCGCACAGCAAAGCCTGGCAAGCTACCCATGTCGTATTTGACATGCCAAATACCAGTAACAATTATAGACCCCATTCTCATGACTCGATGGAATGGTTTGAGGCTCTTTATGTTCCTGGAGTGGGCAGATGCCCTTGGGTTATCTCCCCATGTGACAGGACATATTATGAGATGTTACTGGTGCCCGCTCGAGTAATTGATGATCTACAGGAAGTCAAGTCATCAAGTGATCAAGTGATGTTTTTACAAATGACTTGAAGTGAGGTTGGAGTGATAGTACCGTTGTAGGGCATTTGCCTGGCATGCTGCTGACCCAGATTCCAACCCCAGAACCCCATATGGTCCCCCTGAGTTCACCAGGAGCAATTCCTGAGCTTAGACCAAGAATAAGCCCAGAGCACTGCAGACTGTGACCCAAATCCACGCCCCTGCCCAAAAATGTCTTGAAGTTCTATGTAGAGAATACAGAGTATAGAGCACATAACAGTCTAAGAGTTTTCATTGATCCTAGATCATTCTGCTATTAATTATAAGTAATAATTTATAAAAAAATAAAGTGCTAAAAGACTTAAATGAAACAATACCTATAGTTAACTTGGATGGTGTAATAGGTATTTTGTAAACTTTCTTGGATTTATCTTCACTTCTTATTAACATTGATGATCACACCCCTGCACTCTCCCTTTGCTTTTCTTATTCTGCCTGTTCTCTTCAGTTTATTTCTTGAACACTTAAGGTTTCAAGAGTCCTTTTCATGGACAATGAAGCCCAAATATGTATCTGCATGGTAACCTATTCTTGGAGATAGAATTTATTTTCCTTTATTTTCTTCTTAGGCACTTCCATATGGATATTCCACAGGTACCTATACACTCAGTGTCACTCAGATCTAATTAGCTTTCCTTGATCTGTCACAACTCACTAATTTCCTGTTTTAATTAACGATCCCTATCTGACAGACGGCCATTGGCTTCAAAATACTTCAAATATGGTAACTTTTCTGAGAACTATTTCTTCAGTTTCTCCACACTCTAAATTTCAACAGAGCCTCCCTACACATCTTTTGTTCCACAATGTAATTTTTCTCTGGATTTAGTTATCAGACTCTGCCTTAGACTAAACAGAGGTGGTATAAATGAAGTTGCATGCCTAGAAGGGACTACATGGTGGATTTCTATTATATACCAAATTCTGTTCATGGATCACTTGTGTCACTTATCTTCCCATTGTTCATCAAGCTGGTGCCAGTAATGTCTCCATTCGCTGGGAATGAGGTCCATTATTGTTACTGTTTTGGGCATATTGAATACACCACAGGTAGCTTGTCTGGCTCTGCCATGGCTCTGGATTTATCCCAGGGCACCCAGTCTGCTTTCAGAGTAGAAACATTCTCTTCTCCCTTCCTTTTCTCCCTCCTCAGTAGATAGAGTAGTTGTAACAGGACAGGCCTTCAGGTCCATATTGAGTACTGGGCTTGAAATCAGCTTCTCTCTTAGGTGGGGCTCTGATGAACTGTGGAGTCGGGATGTGGAAAATGGCTGCCATTATGGTGCAGGGGTTTCCTCTGGCTTCTTCTGAGCTGCTGGCCCTGGCCTGCCACCCCAATGGAGCCTCAGAAGAAGCCAGAGGAACAATCCCCTCCATACCATGATTGCAGCCATTTTCAACGTCTGGACTCCACAGCTTGTCAGAGCCCCACCCAAGAGAGAAGCCTATTTCAAGCCTGGAAGTCTAATAGAGCCTCAGAAGAAGCCAGAGGAAACCCCTGCACCATAATGTTCATGAATATTTGTGTGTTTATAGATTTTTAATCAATTTCTAGACATAATTTTTTAAAAAATTATTTCTCAAAACTGAGTTTTTAAAACTTTCAGTCTCAGGTTATTAACCTCCACATGTCCCTTTGCTTCCAACTTCCCTTGTTAGAATGTGGTCTTGTGTCAGGTCTGACTCTGTACGTTTCCCTACAGTTCATTCCCCAGTCTCACTTCCAAGAAGATATCAGAGCATCCTGCTGATCTTTGAGGGACTTGAGGAAGTTTCCTGAGATCTCTGGGTCACTGTTATTTTTGTCTGCGAGGAACTTTTCTAGAAAGCCAGGACTGACATAACTTCATGTCCTGCCATGGGGCTAGCTAATAAGGCTGAAGTAAAAAAAAAATCACACTCCACAGAATTGCTTTGCAAAAAACAGCAGCATCCAGCTAGGACTGCCACGCCTGATTCTTTGCAAGCTAAGGGGAGTCACATGAGATAGGGGATATAGGAGGAGAGACTTTCCAGGGATCTTGAAATGCAGTGACAGTAATAGAACTCTCTGAGGAGATTAATGTGCCAACCTCTCTCCTGCTGCATTAGAACTGCACAGAAGCTCTGAATGTTATTTTCTCTGAGTTTGGCAGGTCCCATAACATTTGACCTGTATTTTCTGTTACTAATGTTTGAAATGCCAACATACTGTTCCACTACTTTTTGAGACAGATTTTTTTCAGATGTGTCCCCCCGCCTCTGCAATAAAATTAGTATGTGCACTTGCATGCTTGCATGAACACACACACACACACACACACACACACTCAAAAGCATTGAACCTGCATTGTGAGTATCACTTTGGATATTGTAGTTCAGAGCTCATGTACCCACTGATAGCATCAATTCTTTTTCTTTTTATCATTGAGTCACCATGCAATAGACCATTATAAAACAGTTCATAATTGGGTTTCAGTCATCAGTGTTCCATCCCCCTCCAGTACACATTGTCAACATCAATGTGTGCCATCCCCGCCCCAAACACACACACAATCTGCTTCTATGGCAGGCACCCTTCTCTCTATCTCTCTCTCTTACTCTTTCTCCTTTTTGCACATTCTTTTTTTGCAATAGAGACAGTGAAGTCTTATCATGTATGTCCCTCAACCTACTTGCAATACTTAGCTCTGGACTAGTGTTACTATTCCCAATTATTGTCAAACTAGTCTCTTCTCTACCTTACCTATCCTCTACCCCCAACATACATGTGGTAGAATCCAACTATTGACATGTCCTCCTGGTCCTCATTTTCCCTGGTCTTAGATATTAGTTTCATAGTATTTTTTCTTTAAATCCCAAAAATGAATGCAGTCATTCTATATCTGTCCTTCCCATTCTGACTCTTTTCACTCAGCATGACACTCTTCATGCCCATCCATTTATAGAAAAAATTTCATGACTTCATTTTTCCTAACAGCTTCATAGTATTTCATTATGCAGATGTACCATAGTTTATTTTCTTGAAAATTTTATTTAATTAATTAACAAATTTATTTATTTATTATTTGGCTTTTTGGGCACACCTGGCAATGCTCAGGGGTTACTCCTGGTTCTGCACTTAGGAATTATACCTGGCAGGGCTCAGGGGATCATATGGGATGCAGGAGATCAAACCCGGGTCTGCCATGTGCTATCACTCTGGCCTCCCTGCTGTGGTATCACTCCAGCCCCATGTACCATAGTTTCTTTATCCAGTCATCTGTTTTCCAGCACTCAGGTTGTTTCCAGATTTAGGCTATTATGAATATTGCTGCAATGAACATAGAATTGCAGATGGTGTTTCTGTTTGTGTGTTTTTGGACCTCCAAGGTATATTCCCAGAAGTGGTATTGCTGGGTTAAATGGGAATTCAATTTCCAGTCTTTGGAGAAATGTCTATATTGTTTTCCAAAAAAGGCTGGACCCGTTGGCATTCCCACCAGCAATGATTGAGTCCCTTTCTCTTTGCATCTGCGCCAGCACTAGTTGTTCTTATTCTTTTGGATGTGTGCCAATCTCTGTGTTATGAAATGATATCTTGTTTTGATTTGCATCTCCCTGATGATTAGTGATAAATAGCACTTTTTCATATATACTTTGGTCATTTGATTTCTTCTTTGACGAAGTTTCTGTTCATTTTTCTCTCCATTTTTTGACAGCTTTGTATTTTTTTCTTGGAAAGTTCTACCATACCTTATATATCTTGGATATTAACCTCTTATCAGATCGTATTAGGAAAATATCCTATCCCAAACTGTGGGCGATCTCTGTATGTTGGTCATAATTTCTTTTGAGGTGCTGAAGCTTCTAAGTTTCATGTAGCTCGATTTGTTTATCTTTGCTTGGTCAGTGGTGTTTCATCTTTAAATAGGTCTGTAGCTTCAATGTTGTGGAGGGTTTTGCCTATGTTTTCTTCCAAGTACTTTATGGATTCAGGTCTGATGTTGAGTTCTTTAATCCGTTTTGATCTGACTCTTGTGCTTGGGGTTAGGTAGAGATGTGAGTTAACTTTTTTACATATAGCTATCCAGTTTACCCAGGAACAATAGCATCAATTCTTATACTTGAAACATTGTCAAGAATGTGCCTTGAGGGGCTGGAGAGATAGTACAGTAGAGAGATAGTATTGCCTTGCACACAGCCTACATGTGCTTGATCCCCAGCATTCCCTATGGTGCCCTGGACTTGTCAGGAGTGATTTTTGAGTGCAGAACTAGGACTTACTCCTGAGCACCATCAAGTGTGGCCAGGAAGAATATGACCTGATATGTCACTATGAGCGCCATTCATATGCTATTATGAATAAAACTTTTCTTTAACATTCTTATATGACCTTCTGTGAAATATTAATCCAGTTTCCTTGATACAATTTGTAAATGTGAGATGTAATGAAATACAACTTTGGTAGAAAAGAAGTAAGGACAAAATTGGGGAAATTATTTGTCTTGGTGGCATAAATCATAGTTTGGTTTGTTTCCATCCAATGCTGAGGTGAAAGTTGCATTGAAAATTGTCTCCGGTTTTATCTCTTTCTTCATATTATTTAAAAATAATTATAGAGGCATGAGATAGTTCAGGAGTCAAGATTCTAGCCTGGCAGGTGGCTGGCCCAGTTCTATTCCCAGCACCACATGGTTCCTCAGCAAGCCTGAGCACAGAGCCTGGAGCAACACTGAACTACTGGCAGGTGTGGCCCAACCCCCTGCCCCCCATTGATTACAATTCACATTCAGTAAATTGCACACGTTTCAAGTGCACAGAGGGAAATGTTTACACATACACTGACATATAAACTAACAAAATCAAATGACACAGAAATTTCCATCACCTTCTAAAGAAATTCTCTCATGCTCCTTAACAGCTAGCAACCATTACTCAACTCACAGAAAAGAAAAGTGACTCACGTGATTATTGTAATTTAGTTCTTTCTAATTGAAACTTCATTTAAAGTAAATACATCACCTATATTCTCTTGTTTCTGGCTTCTTTGGTTCAATGATATTCTTAAAGTTTTTAAATGTTATCATACAGTATCAGTAATTTTGTTTTTAAAAATTGTATAGCATTTCACTATAAGTCATACAATATTTTACCCACTGTCCTCTTGAGAAGCATACTGTATATTTGTGCTATTATGAATGAAACTTTTTAAAAAGCATTCTTATGTGTGCTTTAGTGAAATATGAATCCAGTTTCCTTGAAAAATCTTTCTAGGACCAGAATTGGGACATAGAGTACCCCACATATTTGTCTTTATTAGAAACTTTCAAGTAGTTTACAAAGGTAGCTCTATATATTTCAAACTTCAACTTAGATTTTAAAGTCTGAAAAATATGTTTCTGCCATATTATACCAACAGAAAAAAAATGAGAAATAAATATGAATCACTGTGGGGAACCTATTATGGAATTGAGGTCTCAACTGGTGTTACTGATAAAATATTTGGAAACTATAATTTTTAAATTATAAAGATGGGAGATTATTCACCAGGGCTTGCGTGATCATTCACACAAGCAGCCGCATGGTTGATCAATAAATGTTGGAGATCAGAGGTGACTACAAGAGTATGCCACCCACACGGCAGAGCCTGGCAAGCTACCCGTGTCGTATTTGATATGCAAAATACCAGTAACAATTATAGACCTCATTCCGATGACCTGATGAGATGGTTTGAGGCTCTTTATGTTCCTGGAGCAAGCAGATGCCCTTGGGCTCTACTAGCATGAGACAGGACATATAGAGATGTTACTGGTGCCCGCTTGAGGAAATCAATGATGAACGGGAAAACAGTGATACAGTGATAATTTTTAATGAAATGATGCAAAAAAATCCAGGAAGTTCCTCAAATAATGTTATTTTTTTGTTAGTATTGGGCAATTTTTCTTTTTTAAAATAAAAATTATAATGAAATAACAATAAAAAGAAACCCAAGAAATTTGTCATGAGTCTGCTTTACAGCTAGAAGATCTTGAGGATTATCTTAATTATCTTTAGAGAAAAGGAAAAATGGAAAATCCAAAGAAATATTGGCATACTAGATCATACCATAAAGATATATCATTAGGGGTAGTAATATGTTCTTTAAGTAACCATAGAAAAAAATCAAACTAAGTCCAACTACTTACTAGGTTAAGCCTTACACTAAAGATACAGTAGAAGAAAATCATGCTTATCTCCAAGAAAAAATAGTTCTACTTCTATATAAATCTAGCTTCAACAAAAAGTTATAAAGTGTGAAAAAATAGGGATTCAAATACATTTTGAAGAGACAAATATAAACAACAGAACTAGACTAAGATACCAGAGATATATACAAATTATTAAATAAGGAATTTAAAATAGCAATGATTAATAAAGGTTTCAATGAAAATATGAACAACAAGCAAAACCAGTTAATTTTAACAAAAAATATGGAGAAAAAATTAAAAAAACCCCAACTGCTAGAAATTGAAACCACAATAACAAAGATTAAAACTACCTATAACAGTTTTAATAATTGACTTAGATGCTGAAGAAAACATTGGAGAGGTTAAGTAAGAGGTTAAGTAAATATAATAATAGTTTGAAATGATGATTCTGAAAAAGGACTGAGTGTTGAAAATAGGTAAAGGGATATACATGATAAACTTTCAATGTCTGTATTGCAAACCACAATGCCACAAAGGAAAGAGAATCTCTCTCTCTCTCTCTCACACACACACACACACACACACACACATCTGCCTGTCATAGAGACAGCCTGTGGAAGGCAGATTTGAGGGTTGTGGGAGGGAAATTGGGGACATTGGTGCTGGGAAATGTACACTGGTGGAGGGAAGGGTGTTGGAACACTGTATGACTGAAAACCAATCACGTACAGCTTTGTAATGGTCTAGCTCACGATGATTCAATTAAAAAAATAGTCAACAGAAATTACTCAAACGCAAACAAAAGGAGAAAAAGCTATAAAAACTAGATAAGCCAAGAGCTCTGGTGTGATAAAAAACTAATATTTACATAATTAGAATCCCAGAAGGTGGAGACAGTAGCAATAGCAGACAATAAATATCTGAAGAAGTAATGGCTGAAGATTTTCTAAAACGTGTAACATAACCAGAAGTTCAGTTAATAATAAAGATTAATATGAAAACAAAACAGAGGAGATAGCACAGGGATTAAGGTCTTTGCTTTGCTCATGACTGACTCTGGTTCAATTCCCTGAGTAATACCAGGAGTGATCCCTGAGCACCTCAAGGTGTGACCCCAAGGCCAGTCAAACCAGACCAAAGAACTAAAATTTAAATTTCCATAAAAATAAAAACAATATTCCAGTCAACTAGAGAATGAAAAACCAGCCTCAAAGTACGCAATACTTTAAATTTGACATATTAGTCAATTTTTCACTAAAAGCTACCCATACAAGAACTAAAACTATAATTAAACACAAAGCAAATGAAAGTAACGTAATAATAATTAAAGAATAAATTAATGTGGGGCTGGAGAGGATGGGGTGTTTGCCTTGCATGCAGCCGACCTGGGTTTGACCAGCATCCACATGGTCCCCTAAGCACCGCCAGGAGAAATTCTTGAGTGCAGAGCCAGGAGTCAGCCCTGAGTATTCCCAGGTGTGATCCTCCCCTCCAAAAAAAGAGCAAAAAAAGAAAACAAGATGAACTTAAAATTTTATTCTGAAGAAATCACTAGAAATATTTTGATATTGTGTCTGACTGTTTTTACTCCCTATTTATTAAAAAGGAATGAGAGAATTGTGAGTGTCTAATCAAATGAAAGAGATAAAATTTATATTGTATGAAAGAATGAAACACATTCTTGGGAATTCATTATTCTAATACTTAAACCAACAGAGATCAATATCCATATAAAAAGATTTTTTTGAATGTGATTTTTTATAAATTTGATTTTTATGAATACATGAAAAGATAGCTTTGATTCTATAGATTGTTTTATCTTCCCACAATAAAATTTTTTTCACAGTGAAAGTCTATTACTAAGAATAGTTATGAAAGAGAAGCTATGCAGTAAAATACAACATTAGGGTATACATTAGAGGAGCTAGTGATAAATGATAAATAAAACAGATTCCAGTGTTTCTTGTGGATTTGGCCAAATTTCCTTCTTTCTATATACACCAGCAGTCTCACAAGGATCGTTGGGAAGTCCCTGGGTCTGAGCTGTGAGATCTATTGAATGAAAACTTATTTTTCTCCCTGAAGCTTTCTTGCATGCTCTCTTGCAAAATCCAGGCTGTTTCATATCCAGCATTATTTGACCTGTCCCTGTAAGTTTGCAAATGCATTTGGAGCGCTCTCTCTACATGATCATCTTAGCTTCTTTTTATCTCATTGTTTCGTAGCTATGGCTCCAGCTAAAATGAGCAATCAAACATTTGTCACTGAACTCATCTTCTTGGGATTTTCCAACCACCCCAACCTACAGGGCTTGTTCTTCTTGATATTTCTGGTCATTTATATGATAACTCTCCTGGGGAACACACTCATCATCACAGCCACCAGGATCAGTACTGCCCTGCACACTCCAATGTACTATTTCCTCAGCAACCTGAGTTTCTTGGACATCTGCTATACGTCTACCACCATTCCTGTCATGCTGGTGAATTTCTTCCGGGAGAAGAAGACTATCTCCTATGATGGCTGCCTTTCCCAGACCTTTTTCCTGGTGACCTGTGCTGGCGCTGAATGTGTCTTATTGGCTGCTATGGCTTATGACCGCTATGTCGCCATTTGTCACCCTCTTCAGTATCCGATCCTCATGAGTGTGAAGGTGTGCATCTGTTTGGTGATTGGGTCCTGGCTGTGTGGCTTGGTGAATTCTGTGACACACACAGCGTTGGCAGCCACACTCACTCTGTGTGGGCCTAATGAGATCAGCCACTTCCTCTGTGACATCCCACTGATCCTGAAGCTCTCCTGCTCGGACACCTCTCTCAACGAAGTCTGTGCTCCACGTGGCCAGTGCCACCATTGGCCTGAGCCCCTGCCTGTTTACTGCAGTGTCCTACACACTCATCATTGCTGCCATCCTTCGATTCCCTCTGCTCAGGGCAGGAGCAAGGCCTTCTCGACCTGTGCCTCCCACCTCACTGTGGTGGTGGTCTTTTACGGGACAGCCAACTTCAATTATGACAAGCCCAGTGAAGGGTACTCCCTGGATATGGATATCTTGGTATCTGTATTGTTCTGTGTTATGACCCCATGCTAAACCCCATTATCTACAGTCTGAGAAACAAAGAGGTCAAAGGTGCCCTGAGGAAGCTTGCAGGGTTGTGTGTATTTCCTGGAATGAGTCACTCCTAGATTCATGGTCTTCAAACTGATATACAAACACCAGAACAAAGACTCATAGTATTTGTGTTGTATATGGTTCTAGTGAGTCTACATCCAGATTGTTAGTAGATTATTAGTTATTGCATACCAGTTTCTGAAATTAATCTTCCTGATAATAACTCTCTGTTCACCCTTCATACAAAGTCAAGACGTGTGATATATCAATTCTTTAGCGTTTCCCCACATCATCTGGAAACTCTGTTTACCAGTGATCTGTGCCATAAGGGCTCTACTTTTAGATCCTGACAATGCAATAACAATACACAAAACACTGCATAGAATTGGGAATAAAGATAAAAAACATTTCATCTCTAGCAGCAATGGTAACAGCATAGCACTGCAGGGGCAGTAGCCAACTTCCATGTAACTAATAACTCATGCTTTCAGTTCTAACAATAATATATTTCAACATGTTATTGAAAAATAAGGTAACCACACAAATATAGAGTGTCATTCTATAGAGAGAGTAGAGGTTTCTAGAAAGAAGATATTGTTTTCTCCCACTACTATCCAGTCCTGACCCTGCTTAGCTTCTGAGATCAGATGAGATTGGGTGTGTTCAGGGTGGTATGCCCATAGACAGAAGGCAATGTTTTTATCCTTTTTTGGCTTGGAGTCAAGGAGAACTCTCACCTCAACAATTTTATAACTGACTTCTAACATTAGATTTCTTTGTATTTGAATACATAGAATGATTTTTTATATTTCCTCAATCAATTCTGTGAATGCTAATTGCTGTCACATTTTGCATCAGGAGTTGGGTCTAGTCTGGGATTAGATACCTAATCTGATGGAGACTGAATCTATGCACAATATTGTTGCCTAAAGTAAAAATGGGGGCAGGGGTGTCTGATCGCATGGCATGCAATAGCAAAGTATGCTAAATATTATCAGCAGTCATTGTCTTAGCTAAAAATGTTCTGAAGTATTGTATTACTTCTGTAATAAACCTTTCTGGTGGGGAAAAAACCTATAAGATATCTTACTGGCTCGCTAGTATTGACTGTATCAAGGTTATTGGGGAAAATTTGCAGACCAAGGCATTAAATTCACCATTCAAGCAAAATAAAACAATTAGAGAATCTTATTTCTAAAAACAGATGGAAGTTTAATACAGAAAAGAATCTGGTTCTAGGGGCCAGAGAATAGCCCAATAGGTAGAGTCTTGTACTTGGCTGACCCAGGTTTGAGCCCAGGCTCCCAGGATGGTCCCTCAAGGAGTGATCCCTGAGTACAAAGCAGGAGTTATCCTTCAGCTGGGCAGATGTGGGTCCACATAAAACCTGATTCTATGGCTCGCACTTATATCACCCAATGTCTCCAGGTCGTTACATGTCCGGGGCCCTGACTTGGGAATGAGGGGAACTCTGAGGGAAGCACAAACCCCATTTTTAAAAAAAATTTTTTTTTGTTTAATTTTTTATTTTTACAATTACAAAGATATACAATTAAAAAGTCCATGTTTGGGTTTTGGTCATACAGTGTTTCAGCACCCGTCCCTCCACCGGTGCCCATCTCCCACCACCAACGTCCCGGTTCCCTCCCCCTTCCTCAGCCCTGCTCCGTGGCAGGTTCTTTATTTATTTCCCTCTCTCTCTTTCTCTTTTCCTTCCCCTCCAGACTATGGATTACAGAACGTACATTAAAGGGTTGTCATGTGTATCTTTTTGCCTCTATTTAATGCTCAGTTCTAGGTTGGCATTAGTACCCTCAACAATTGTTAGCACACTGTTCCATTTTCTGTCTTACCTAGCCTCTGAATCCCACACGTTTGTGATAATTTCCACCTTTGACAAGACCTCCTGATATGTTTCACTTGACCTTGGATATTGGTATCTTAATATGTACATATATATTTATGTTATGCAGATAAATGCAGTTATTCTGTGTCTGTCTCTCTCTCCTTCTGGCTAATTTCGCTCAACATAATCTTCTCCATGTCCATCCATTTATAGGCAAATTTTATAACTTTATTTTTCCTAATAGCTGCATAGTATTCCATTGTGTAGATGTACCAAAGCTTCTTTATCCAGTCATCGATTTTCGGGCACTCTGGTTGCTTCCAGGTTCTGGCTATTGTGAATAATGCTGCTATGAACATAAAAGTAGGGATGGTGTTTCCGCTGCGTATTTTTGGTTTCCCAGAGTAGATTCCCAGGAGTGGTATGGCTGGGTCAAATGGGGAGTTCAATTTCTAGTCTTTGGAGGAATGTCCATATTGTTTTCCAGAAAGGCTGTACCAGCCAGCATTCCCACCAACAATGGATGAGTGTCCCCTTTTCCCCACATCCATGCCAGCACTTGTTGTTTTTGCTCTTTTGAATATGTGCCAGTCTCTGTGGTGTAAAGTGGTTTCTCATTGTTGTTTTGATTTGCATCTCTCTGATGATTAGTGATGATGAGCATTTTTTCATATGTTTTTTTGCCATTCGAATTTCTTCTTTGCTGAAGACAAATCCCATTTTTTATATGGACAGTTAATTGCTTTTGCTCTTTGGGTCCTTGTAAACTTATAACTGAGCTGCCATATGACCCAGCAATTCCTCTTTGGGGGCATCTACCCCGAGACTTAAAAACATTCCTTCAAAAAGGTGTATGCATACCATTGTTCATCGCTACACTCAGTACAATAGCTAAGATATAGAATCTTGGTGCCCAACAACTGATGACTGGATTATGAAGATGTGAAATATATACATAATAGAGTCCTATACAGTTTCAAGGAATGATGAAGTCACGCAATTTGCTTCAACCTGGCTGAAACTGAAAGGTATTGAGCCAAGGAAGTCAGAAGAAGAAAGACAAACATAGGATGAACTCACTAATCGTGGTATATATATAATTTGATGAAGAAATATATAGTAGTAAAGAGAGGGTGCCCAGGTCACACCCTTGGCACCAGAGCTTAAGGAGGAGGACAGAGAAGCAAAGACATCAAGTGGGGAAGGAAGAGAGAAAGTGAAGTGACGGGGAACAGGGCTTAGGGCTTAGGCTGTACTGATGACATGGGAGTGTGGTACAGTCATATACCCAAAGCACAGACTCAATAACACTGAAAACTTGAGATCTAAGCTACAACCATCAAACTTTTGTGATGTGTCTGTCAAAGTGGCAGTGGCAGAAGAGGGTCGTGGGGGAGATGGGTATGGAAACACTGGTAAAGAGAAGTTGACATTATTGTGTGATTGGTGATGAAATATTATATGCTTAAAACTCAACTGTCAATAGCTTTGAAAATCATTGTCCTTTAATTAAAATAAATTCAAAGAAAAAAGTTTCTGACATCCCAATAGGATAATTTTAGATAAAAGCCATGTTCGTTTGGAGCAAAGCTATATCATTCTCAAGTGATGTCACTTATTCTTATTCCTTTGAGAAATGGCTCTGACTGATCCCAAGCCCCTAAAGAATCCCTGGCCATCAAAATGGTGTAATAATATCATTTGCACCATTCACGTGAATTGCGTGTTCGCAGACCAACCAAAGCACAAGGGAGGGTTATGGAGCAGCATCAAGCCCAGGTTCAAACAGAGAATTCTGGAAGACAGATTTGTTCCATGAGCAAATGTTCTTTTTTAGATATTTACATCTAACTGCACTTCTCTGGCCTCTCTTTCACCACTAACCTCTATCCTCACAGAAATTTCTCCAAGGTCAGTTTACTGAAGAATAAAATATGGGAAACTTGTTTACAGATAGCCCCACAGGACATACTGGCATCTGCCAGGGTAAGATCATAGAACATTACAGGCCCACTCACAAGTGTCCCTGGAGGACAATGTCAGGAGGTGAGGGGCAGGAATCTTTCTAGTAGGTAGAATTTTCAGCCATAAATCTATTTGTCTCTTCTTACTGGAAAGATAGATGACCATAAATACATCGATACTAATTCATGGACAGTGGCCAGTGATTTGGATTAATGGTTAGGGACTTGGAATAAAACTTGAAACTGCTAACCAAAGGATCTGAGGAAGGGGTATAGAAATAAACCTCTCAGAATGGTGTAAACTATGAAAACATGTTTCCCGTGGTAATACCTATTTATTTCAGAGAAAACCACCTGTGATCATAAGAAGATAAAATACTCAGTAGGGTCCATCAATCTGTCCCAACTCGTCTCAGTGGCTCCTCCAAAGACTCATAAACTAAAGACCTTATAGCAAGGATGGATAGAAGACCGGGCTCCATAACACTGGCTTCCTTCATTGAAGCTTGCTTCTCGGCCACTAGTGATGAGTGCCAAATTACCAAGAGTAGAAGCCAACTCGGAACCTCTGATGTGGCACTACTACCACCCGTGGAAGATTAATTACATTAGACCGCCCATTAGTGGCAGGACTAGGGGTTTTCATATTAAAGCACTTATTCTTGTGTCAGTACCGTCACTGACAATGTCGTTCAGGAATAATACATTACTTGTGGGTTTCTGAAATGCTTTGGATGTCATTGTTACACATGACATTATTTAACGGCACAGGAACTACTTAGTTAATAGCAAAAAAATTGCAGCAAAGAGCTTTTGCGTTGTCACCAACGCAAATAGGCTTACAGAATGTTGAAATAATTACCTAAAGATTCAAGTGCCAATTGGAAATAAGCATTTAGAAAATGCTTTTTTGTTTATTATTTATTTATGTTTTTGAAAACTGAAAAGTATCACGTTGAGCCAAGGAAGTCAGAAGAAGAAAGACAAACATAGGATGAACTCACTAATTGTGGTATATATATATATATATATATATATATATATATATATGTGTGTGTGTGTGTGTGTGTGTATATATATATATATATATATATATATATATATATATATATATATATATATATATATAATTGGATGAAGAAACATATAGTAGTAAAGAGAGGGTGCCCAGGTCATACCCGGTGATGTTCAGGATTTAACTTCTGACTCTGCACTCAGGAATTACTCCTGGTGGTGCTCAGGGGACCATATGGGATGCCAGGAACAAACCCAGGTTGGCCACATGCAAGGCAAATGCCCTATTCGCTGTACTATTGCTCTGGCCCCTAAAGTGAGAAATCTTGAGTCTGAAGCCAAACAGTGAAAGGAGTTGTTTTAGTTATTTTCTTCACTTTTTTTTAGGGTTATTTACTTATTTTTATTTTATTTAAGCACTATGGTTTACAATTTTGTTCAAAATACAGTTGTTTTGGGCAGTCAGTCAATCTCATCACCAGTTTCATCTTCCCTCCACCATTGTCCCCATTTTCCCAGCTATCCTCCAAGTTTGGCCCCTTAGCAGGCACAAAATAGTTTATTTTATATTGCTGTTATAACAAACTAGTTAATAAAATTATCAAAAAATACTTCAATAAAGGAGAATTTGTGAAAATTGTTATAGCTCACCATGGGGTCACTAAGTCCTTGTCTGAGGGTTTTCTAAGCTTTCTGTTGCACTCTTTTGTTGTTATTGTTTACCGGGCTTCATGGGCTTCTATATTACTTTCGATCTAACTTGGTGTGTTCATACTGGTATGACAGTATTGTAGAATTTGGAGGTATCAAGCAGCTGGAAGTCCTGTGCACATCTGAATTTTAGTGGCTTGGTTTCATCTCTTCCAAGATCAGCTGTGCATCTCTGTAAGGCTGATCCCGTGAGTTTCCATGGAAGTGGCTGTGGGCTGTGGGATGGCTGTACAGTGGGTGAGTGGAGACTGCCCTCCCCCACCCTCTCAGAGAAGATCCCAGAGTTTCAGCCTGAAAACCCATGTACCTGGAACTTTTTGTTAGTTTGGTGTCTCTGCAGAGATTAGTTGTGAAGCAGTGGAGCTGAGCTGTTGCATGGTGGCAGCTGTGGGGTGTGGATGCCTGTGCCAGCTGGGGGCTCAGTTCATTCCCCCAAAGGCACTTCAGAGTTTGCAGTCGGCAAAGACTAGTGTACCCATACATGCTAGTGGCTTAGCGTCTCTTCCAAGATTTAGTCACGAACCTGTAAAGCTGAGTAGATGAATGACTTTACTTGGCAGCGGCTGTGGGATGTGCATGAGCCTTTTGGGTACATTTTCAATTTATTTTGGGGGGTACAATTTTAAATGAGATACTTTATGTTGATCATTGTTTATCTTTAAATACAATAGTTTATGTTGATCACATTGTTTTCATATAGAAACACAACATAGTTTGTGCACTTAATTTTCAGTCTGCTACTTTACAATATTGATTATCTTTTCTAATTTTGTGTTGGTTTTGGGCCACACCCACCTGATCTCAGGGTTTCCTCCTGGCTCTGCACTTAGGGGTCACTCCTGGTGAGCTAGGGGGATCATGAGGGGCAAGACTAGAACCTATTGTATTATTGCTTCCAGCCCCCCCTCTTCTTTTTTATTTTATTTTAGTGATTGATTGCTACATGATTTTAGCCTATATAAGTAAATAAATTCAAATCACTTAATACAATATACATTTAATACAAGTACACTTCCGATGATCATTTACATAGCTAAATATTCAACACTGGCATCTAAAATATAGAAGATTCAATTTTATTTTGTACTTGGGTCTTAATGTGGTAATCATATCTTTCCCTGTCGTGAATGAGCTTTCCCCACTCAGTTTCTCATTACTTAATGTAGAGTTTAGCTGTGGGATTGTAACATGGCCGCACAATTATAAAGTATGCTTTGGCCTTTCATCTATGTGCCTCTCCTTATTCCAGTACTATACTGTTTTGATAGTTTTAATTTTAGCCTTTTAATTACACAATGTGATTTGTTCCTATTTTTCAAGATTATGTTGGTTACTCCAAGTCCCTTGCATTTCTATACTAGTTTTAAGGTTCGTTTATCAGCATTTTGCTAAAAAAAAAAAAAAAGCCAGTGATTCTAATAGAAATTGTGTTAAATCTGAAGATCACCATAGGAATTACTGACGTTTGTTCCTTTTTTTAAACAATGGAAAGTATTTGTAATTTCACTTAAAAACTTTACTGAGGGGCTGGAGCAATAGTCCAACGGATAGGGCATTTGCCATGCATGTGGCCAACTTGGGTTCAATCCTCACCATCTCATGAAGCAGGAATGTCCTGTCGGGTCAGAGGCGCAGAGATGAGTCTCCAGGAACACAACATATATCCATTAATATTTTTAATGATCACCAGCCAGAGGGGCAGCAGCTCTCATCTTGGCAGCTGACTTGACTGCAGCTAACTGACCAGAGCTGATTAACTTGAACTGACTGACCACTTCCACACAGATCCCAACTCTCTTATCCCATCATCTCAAAGGGCAATACAGCTTAAAGTTTGCATGATTTACTTACAAAGACATTTCACATTCTTGCATAGGACTTAGGAATAGTAGTAAGGGAGACATCCAGGAACCAAAAACCTGCAGGGGGTGCTATCTAGGTAAGGTGAGATGAACAAAAGACCGCATTACAGTTGCTAATTCAGCCTTCTGGACTAGCCCATGATGGCAAGGTCATGTCAGACAGAAGAACAAGAAAAACCTATTTTCTGCCTAACTTTAAGCATTGTCCATTAAACTCCATCTTGGGCTAGTTATAGCCATCAAGGAAATGTGCAGAGAAATGACCTAGGATAGCCTTGTCTGTGTAACTGCAGCTTGTTTAACAGTCTCACTAGGGAATTCTACATACTAACTCTATTGGGAGACAGTCTGCCAGAAGACCCGTGTATCTGTTAACAGGCTGTATCCATCAGACCTTCCTTTGCATATCCTTACATCTAGCATCTGCCAACAATCCCATATGGTCCCCAGAGCACCCCCAGGAGTAAATCCTGAGTGCAGAGCCAGGAGTAACCCTGAGCATCACGGGTGCGACCCAAAAAGCAGAAATGTATTAAAATTTTAAAAGTAATGTATAGATTTAGGTTATGTAGTTTATAATACTATTAATATTGTTTTCCAATGCACATGATCTCAACCCCATGCCTTTTGTCAATATACCTACCTGTATCTCTCCAGGACCCAAACACCCTCCCTCTCAATCCACCCCTTGTCTGCGTGATTCAGTTTTCCCATTATGTTGCCTTTGGAATTTCGATGCTATCTTGTGGTGTGTCGTTAAGTTCCACATAGCAGAGAGGTCATTGTACACATGCCTTTTTCCCTCTGACTGACTTCACTCCGCATGATGTCCTCCAGTTCCGTCCAGGTTCCTGCAAATTACATGATTTTGTTCTTTCTTGGGAAAGACTGCCATCCTCGTCAATTTTTTGGACCTATGAATATGGACTATCTTTCCATTGATTTGATCACTTGAATCCCGTTATTCATCGATTTGCTCGGCGGGCGCCAGAGACATTTCCATTGGACCCTATCACGTGCCAATGTAGCCCAATGACATCTGGTTGATTCAGGAATTGCATTGATTTAGGACTCTTAATTTCTTTCAGCCATGTTGTCTTCTAAGTATTATGTGTTGTACTTATTTGTTTGTTTGTTTGTTGCTTTTTTTTGGATCCCATCGGACAATGCTCAGGGGCTACTCTTGGCTCTGTGTTAGATCCTGTCAAGGCCCCAACTATGTAAGCCTTGATAAACAAGTCACTGATCAAGATCACCTTGATTTCCCAACCAAGCATATCTATCCTGGTCATCTGGATAGTATAGTTTTACAATCTGTTGAAGATAGGACATCCTCAAGGTTGGTTAAGCACCACGACTGGAAAAGGACAAACCACTTCTCTTGTCTTTCTTTAAGTTGCATGACCTTTTTAGGATGAAGTATTTCTCTTGACTTTCTTTACCTTTTTTGGATGAACTGTTTGAAATATGGTTTTCTTTAAGTCTATTGGCTATATGGATTTGCGTGGGCTGTGACACATGTAATGGCCTTGGATGACCTATATAATCCCTTCTTGCCCTCTCCCTGGGGTCGGCCGTTCTCATTAGGACCTGCATGTCTCAGTGAAGCGTCGGCCCCAGCTAGTTGGAATAAACCCTGTTTGTTATTGCATTACAAGTGTGGTTCTTTGCCATCTGAGCAGGGGAAGCGGACAAACGGAGCAAGAGCTCCAACACTAAAAGCTTTTAGCAAATTTCTTAGAATTTTACACATGCAAGATTAATGACATAAGGTAAGATAGTTTTCTGCACTTTGCTTTATTGTTATGTATTCCTTCTATTTCATTTTCTTGCCTAATTGTCCTGGCTAGAACTTTTAATGTAATATTAAAAATAAGAGGTGAGAGCAGACATCCTCGTCCTGTTTCTTATCTTAAGTGGAAATATTCAGTCTTCCATCATTAAGCATGATGCTAGTTATAGGTTTTTCATTGATGCTCTTTATCAAGTTGAGAAAATTCCATCCTATTTCTACTTCACTGAGTATTTTCATCATTAAGAGTCATTGGATTTTGTCAAGCTTTACTGTATATGATGATCATATCATTTTTCTCTGTATTGTATTCATATAATTTATTATATTAATTGATTTTTAGATGTTCAATAAACCATGCATTCCTGGAATAAATCCCACCTAGTAAATGCAGAGAAGAATGAGAATACAAAGAATATAATAAAACTGAGCATTAATCCTATAAAAATTAGGCATCTTTTTTATACCACTTTTTTAATAACATCAATTTTATTCACAATATTAAAAATGTATTTACATAGATAAGTTTAAATAATATGGTAAAAGCAATGCTAGGTGAAAGATGTTTGCAGAGTAAGTGGAAACAGGAGAAATCTAACAGAGACTTACACAAGTTTGGACTAAGTTGGCATCCACCTACACTTTGTCCAATACTCCACATATGTAAAATTTGATAGCTGCAGATATAAGTGTTTTAACATTATGGGTATAGATGAAGCCAATCTATTGGGGTTAGGGCAAACATACCAGAACTTCACAACTCTTCATTACATTGTTTGTTAAATTACTTGGTTTTATTTTTCAACATCCAATTAGAGAAAAGCGGGAGAAAGTCAAACAAGCACACATATGGGATTGGTGTTGGAATATTGTATGTCTGAAACTTAACTGAGACTATGTAAATCATGGTGACTTAATATTCAATAAAATTAATTTTAGGAATTGAAGAAAAGTTCTAACCTTATCTTAACCTAATACATACTAAGCTTGGCCTTACCTGATGCCAAAAATGACTAAATATTCTAAGTTTAAACATCTCCCTCTACTTGAGACCAGAGCTATAGGATAATGGGTAGAGCATTTTCCTTGCATGAGGCCCACCCAGGTGATACCCACATCCCATATGGTTCCCCAAGCACCTCCAGGAGTAATCCCTGAGATTATATATATTCAAATATATATTCAAA